>CM041778.1:250259942-250537381 GCA_023374045.1 Limonium bicolor | reverse complement strand
AACACCACCAATCTCTTCCTCTCATCAAGCTCTTCATTCCTATCTTCTAAAAGTCCAAGACCACCATTTCGGTGCCATGGAGTTTCTCCATTGAAGGAGCTTGAGCTTGTATTTTTACATATTGTTACTCTCCTTTGCTTCTAGGTAAGGAATCTCAAATAAAAACTTCATTTCCTTCATGTTTTAGTGGTAACCGAAAATACATATTGAAGGAGCTCTTTGTGTGACCTTGTTCTAGCTTCATTCCAACTCTTCATGGACTAGGTGGAGTCCTCTCTTTCTAGATATTCAAACTCTATTCAAAGAGCAAGGTAAAACAACTACATTAATGTTTTTGAAACAATGTAAAATTAGGGTTTACAATGAGATGGAGCTTATAGCTTGAATACTCATTATAATGTTTGTATATTGTTTAGAACTTGTCAAAGAATCAAATACCCTACCGGTTTTCTAAAGGAAACAAGAAAGAAGTTGTTTGGAAAGAGGTAAATCTACTAACCAAATGTTATTTTAAATGCCTTAGGAGAAATGAGCTTATAAATGCTTATTAAAACTACCTAAAGAGCAAATGGTGAATGACTTAGTAAAGTGTTCTCAAGAGCTTAGTAAAAGGCATATGTGTTGTTGAGTGTATTTGCAGGTTAAGGCAAATATATTGTGGAAATTCAGTGTTTATGATTTATGCATCTTAAGGGCCTAAGAGCCATGTCATTTAAGGGCCTAAGTGCCATGCAATTTAAATTATGCACTATATTGTGATGTAGTGCTTTGTGAGTGGAGTTTGTGTATAATAAGTACTTGATGGATTTTTAAGTGTTCTTGGTTGTTTGTTGGTAAAAAGGATTTGAAGTAATGATATAAGGAGTTGGTTGGTGTGAGAGATGATGCTTGGGAGATGATGTTAAAGATAAGGAGAAAACATTTTGGGGATAGTGGTTATGATAGGTAAGAGACATCATTTAGAAACTTAGTGTGAAAAGTTGTAGTGTTAAGGAATTTACAAGGAAAAAAGTAAAGGTTTAAGGAATTAGAAAAAGAGTTTTGTGAGTGTTAAGGATGTCTTGAGGGTGTTTAAAGTGCCCAAATGAGGTTAGGGGGTACTAGGTTATATGGGGTGAAGTTTGGAGTTGAATGTAAAAAGGAAAACAAAGATTTGAGGCAGACCGGACTTGCGACCGGACTTGCAAGTTCGGTCGGGCCCAGTTTACCCTGCGAGAATTGGCTTCTGGAATGACCGACCTTGGGACCGGACTTGCAAGGTCGGTCGGGCTTGTAATTGTGTACGGATTGAGTACTGGAATCGACGGACATAGGACCGGACTTGGCAAGTCGGTCGGACTAAATTTCAAAGGGGAGAAACTCTGGAATAGACCGGACATGGACCGGACTTACAAGGTCGGTCGAGAGTAGAAAATTTTGACGGAAATATGTTCTGGAATCGACCGGACATGGACAAGTCCGGTCGGCAAGTCCGGTCGGACCTAAACTTGTAAAAAAAAAAAAAAGAAAAGAATGTGACTTATGTAGTTAACCCTAGGGTGTAAATGAAGGTAACCTAGGGTAAAGTTAGACATTAAACATGTCAAATAACTATGTTAAACACTTAGTAAATTTGGAGGTTAAGTAAGTTAATTAACCGACGTTCTTGAATTATGTATAGGAGTGACCTACGGAGGAAACCAAACGAGGCAAGGACCAAGGTATGGTTTTCTTGCAGTCTGTTGTCTAGCGGTTTACACCGGTTTGTGTGTTGTATGTTTTTTGTGTGTTTACAACGTTATAAGATTTAAACATGTAATGAGTTTACAGTTGTTCATATTATTGTGATGTGATGTTGTGACTCATTTCCCTTGTGTGTGTCTAACATGACTTACCACCTATTGTGTGTTGGTTGTTAAGTTCCACTATGAACTTCTAACAAGTGTTAACTGGGAAGTGAGGAATCCGGTTGTCCGGTCATGCATGTAAGTTAAGAGTAGATATCTGAATCAGATTCGACTCTTATGTTGTTAAGATTGTTCTCCTTAATTGGCGTTCGATCTCCCGCTAGCTTCTTCCAAAGCTTACCTATTCTGACTTATGATCGGTTTAGTGGGAACCTGTGTTTGTGTGGTGTGTTCGGGTCACTAAATCCGAACCATCTGTGACTTAAGTTACTCGTTCGCCTAACAGAACGGTAATGAGTGTGTTTAACGAGCTTAACATGAGGGTGAATCACTCTCTAGGCTCTTATGTTATTTGACCCTTGTGGTTTGTTATTGTGGAACGAAGATCCACCGTGTATGTGATGATGAGCTGTGCACCATTGATGCTATGCTCCATGTTATGTTATGTTATGTATATAAATGAATGCCATGTTATCATGACAATTAGCTGCGCGTATCCCGGTAGCCGATGGGCTGCGCGTTAGCCATACCAGCCAAGGGTTGCTGACCCCCTCGGGGGATCCATATTTCTTATACTGCAGGATGAGGATCGAAGAAGCGGAGTGGCTTTAGATCCTAGGATGTGATTACTTTTGTATACTTTTGGATGTTGCCCGGGATGCGCCTGTGCTCCTGTGGCGTTATATACTTTGGTTGTTGTTTACAGTTACATGATGTATACAGTGAAGGATATGTAAACACTCGGTATTGTATATAATGTATTTATGGTTTAGTTTTATGCTCGGGAGTCTGATCATCAGACCGGTACAATTGTATTATTCTGCCTTGTCAACCACGTGGGTGGTTGACGGCGTTGTAGCACCGAAGCGTTAGTTACTGTTTAGTTATTTTATTTCCGCTGCGATTTCATTTAGTATCATGTGCGTATTAGGGGTGTTACAAAAAGTGGTATCAGAGCGAAAGTATCGCTCTGATGACTAGAATACCGAGCTTAGGAATATACCGAGTTAGGAAACCTAACTACAGTTACCTAAGTGATCAGTTATGGAAAGGTTAACCACTAACTAAGTGTGGAGATACCTTATTGTCGGGAAGCGTTACAACCGTTGGACCGATAAGTGTGCAAGCATATTGCTAATGAATATTCATGTGAATACAGATGGCAGGTAGACCGCGCGGTAGAGGCCGCGGAAGTGGTACTGGTACTGGGGGTGACCAGGGCGAGAGAACACTACGGCTCAGGTTATGGCTGAGGCTGTAGCAGCCGCTGTGGCCCAGATGGTACCCCAGCTTGTAGCTGCGATCCAGCAGGGGCAGATGCCCGGAGTTCAGCCACCACCGCCACCGCCACGAGAGACCAACTGGGTCAAGGCATTGGCAGACTTGAGACCCCCTTCATTTCATGGGGAGACCGACCCACGTAAGTGGAGGCGTACATCTCCGAGTTGGAGACCGCCTACGAGACCTTGGCTGTGCCCGCAGAGGCTAAGGTCCGTCTTGCCGCTTACTACCTGAAGGGTTCGGCACAAAACTGGTGGAAGCTTGTGAGAGAGGACCGGATGGCGGATCCTCAGTTTGGCTGGAGGGAGTACACGGCTCTGCTGCGAGCCAAATACTACCCCGTGCACGTTCAAGAGGCCAAGCGCCTGGAGCTGGATAGTCTGAGGCAGGGGGACAAGGTGTCGGTTGATGAGTATTACACTGCCTTCACCGGCCTTGTCCACCTGTTACCGGACCTGGGATACTCGAACCGGGTGCTGGTAAACCGTTTCTACAACGGTCTCAGCCACCGTCTTCGCTATGGGATGGGGCCAGCTGAGTATACTACCTTGCAGGTAATTTAAATAAAGAGTGATGTGAATATGTGTAACTACAAGTGAGTATTAATGTGAGTTTGTGAGTATGTATTGCGGGGCATGACTGACCATCCTAAATCAGGAGTGCTATCATGCCGCTGCTAAGGTGGAGATCACCGTCCGTCTGAGGGACGAGGAGAATGCGCACAAGCGCAAGGCCACGAGCGAGGGCCAGAGTTCGCAGGGGTACGGGGGAGGAAAGAAGAAGAAGAAACCTTATCCCCAGCCCCAGAAGAGTCAGCACCAGGGTGACAAGGGCCA
Source organism: Limonium bicolor (assembly GCA_023374045.1). Classification (NCBI taxonomy): domain Eukaryota; kingdom Viridiplantae; phylum Streptophyta; class Magnoliopsida; order Caryophyllales; family Plumbaginaceae; genus Limonium; species Limonium bicolor. The sequence continues at coordinate 250,533,378 of CM041778.1, read as the reverse complement.
AGCCCAAACCACCACAGCTGAGGAGCCACTGAAGCTCACATATGCTTATGCGGCGAAGCCCCTACGCTCTTACCCACCTAAGGGTAATTGTTTAATCTTGTGTGATAAGTTGATGTGTATATTGATAAGTTGTGAAACAAGTACTGAGTGTGTATTGTGTTAGCAGCTAGCACGGGCTCTGGACCGGAGCGCCACTATTACTGTAAGTGGTGCAATGGAGACCACCCCGGCAAGGACTGCAAAGGAAATGAGGTGCAGTGTCGTTACTGCGAGAAGTGGGGTCACCGTGACCACGAGTGTTACCGGAACCCCAACAGCAGAGTCAACAAGCCCAAGGGGCAGTGGAAGGGTAAGGCCACAGCAGCTATTGATGGCCCGAAGACGGCTAACCAGCCACCCACTGATCAGAGGCACACTGATTCCCAGAAGGGGAAGGGGTCGGGACCTAGCAAGGCCACCCTGAATGTGGTGGACCGGTCTGAGGCGCCAGGGCCCTCTTCTAGACCAGGTACCGCCTAAACTGTTGAATGTAATAAGTGATTGCATACCGCATTTCATGCTTATGTGTATTAGTGAGTTCAAGTGTATTATCATGTGAGTAAGGAGTTAAAGTATAGTGTGAAAGACACCTAATTAGATAATTCTAAACTGAAAGGAACCTTCAATATATGTTATCCAATCCCACCCACACCAAACCCTGAAGAGACCACCATCAACATCACCGACTTTCCAATGGAGCAATGTCAGGTTATCCAGCCAGTATATGATACTCTTAAGTGGATACCTGACACCGGAAGCACAAGTCCATATCATCAGACGATGCGACGAACTTGGAGCTAAACCTGGAGGTTTCTACACACCTGAATATCCGAACGGATCAAGAATGCAATTGAAGATGATGTGCATGGGTAAGGACTGGAACCCTTACACCAAGTCATATCAAGAAGTGCGAGCTGAAGATGGAGCAACAGTACCAAGTATACCTGAGGAGTTCCGTGCGGTCGTTAATCACGCCGTGGGAATTGCTCAACAAGTTGAAACGGAATCAATTCCAAGTGTGGAAGCAGATTTGTGTATTGTGAACTTCTACCAGAAAGGTGGACGGTTAGGTTTACACCAAGATAAGGACGAGTCACCCGAGTCTCTAAGTAAGGGAGTACCCGTGGTGTCTTGGTCCATTGGTGATACCGCAGTAGTATTTGTATATGGCGAGCAGAAGCGTGCTGATCTCGCAAGGAAGTTAATGTTAAAGTCAGGAGATGTTTATCATGGGTGGGCAGTCAAGGATGCTATATCATGGCATCAGGAAGATCAAACTGAATACCGCACCGTCGGCAGTGATCAATGCCACACACATGAAACCCGGACGTTTGAATTTGACCTTCAGACAATTCTAAGCCTTGTATACTTTGTAATGTGTTAAGCCAGTATATGTTAAGGGAGTTATGTATGTGTTAAGTTATATCAACCATGTAAACCAACAATGTTGTAAAGAGGAAGTGTTAATGAATAAAGTGGAGTTATTGAAGTATATCAACCGTGTTGTTACCCAGTACTTATTAGTTTGCCAATGAATTAGGCTGTGCACTCGGAACGGGAGGTACATTGAGTGTCTGCAATGAGGCAGAAGCCGGCAAGAGCGGCACAATCCTCACCGGTACCTTTCCAGTGAATGGCGTGGATGCATCGATCTTGTTCGACTCTGGAGCCTCACACACATTTGTTTCGCTATCTTTTGCGAAGAGGCTGGGGTTAGATGGAGAGGAGATGCCAGACTTCTTGGTCACTCTCCCATCGAAAGAGCGGATCAGGTGTACCCGCTACCACCGAGATGTCATTGTACGAATCAGAGGTGAAGAGTTCCCGATCGACCTGATAGAGTTCGACGGACTTGGATTTGATGTGATTGTCGGGATGAACTGGTTGGAGCGGTACAAGGGCAGAATCCTGTGTGCCGAGCATCGACTGCTTCTTCGGAGTCCATCTGGGGTTACCATATCATACCGCCAGAGGCCCAGGGAGCCTTCGACTCAGATCATCACCGCCATGGCCATGTATCGTGAGTTACGACGAGGGAGTGATGTATACCTCTGCTATGTCCAGGACATAGAGAGAGACCCTGAGTTTAGCCCAGATGTGCCGGTAGTGTCGGAGTTTCCTGATGTATTTCCTAAGGAACTGCCGGGCATGCCGCCAGCACGAGAGGTTGAGTTTGAGATCGATTAGTTCCGGGCACTGGACCCATTGCGAAAGCACCTTATCGTATGGCTCCAGCAGAGATGACAGAGCTCAAGGAGCAGCTGAGAGACCTACTCGACAAGGGCTTTATCCGCCCTAGTGTTTCACCATGGGGAGCGCCGGTCCTCTTCGTGAAGAAGAAGGACGGTAGCCTCCGCCTGTGTATTGATTATCGGGAGCTGAATGCTGTTACGGTGAAAAACCGTTACCCTTTACCACGCATCGACGATCTATTTGATCAGCTGAGGGGAGCATCAGTATTCTCCAAGATAGACTTACGTTCCGGATACCATCAGATTGCCATCCGTGACAGTGATATCGAAAAGACAGCTTTCAGAACGAGGTATGGGCATTATGAGTTCACAGTTATGCCGTTTGGCTTATCGAATGCACCAGCAAAGTTCATGGACTTAATGAACCGCTTGTTCCAAGATCAGTTGGACAAGTCAGTGGTAGTCTTCATCGATGACATTCTTGTGTATTCTAAATCAAGAGGTGAGCACGAAAGCCACCTGAGAAATGTGTTACAAACTCTGAGGAGGAACCAGTTGTATGCAAAGTTTTCGAAATGTGAATTTTGGTTGAACCAAGTATCCTTCCTTGGACATGTGATTTCTGAGGCGGGATCGCTGTTGAGGCCGCAAAGATAGATGCAGTGCGCACCTGGCCTAGGCCGAAGACAGTCACTGATATCAGGAGCTTCCTCGGTCTGGCAGGTTATTATAGGAGGTTTGTGAAGGACTTCTCCAGTGTCTCGAAGCCGATGACTTCCTTAATGAAGAAGGATGCACCATTCGAGTGGACAGTCGACTGTGAGAGTTCTTTCACGAGTCTCAAGGATGCTCTGACATCTGCACCAGTCCTGACTATACCAGACGGTCCAGATGGTTTTGAGGTCTACTGCGACGCATCAGGCAGAGGTATGGGTTGTGTATTGATGCAACACGGGAAGGTCGTAGCATACGCCTCCCGTCAGCTGAAGAAGCATGAGGAGAACTACCCTACCCACGACTTAGAATTGGGTGCCATTGTCTTCGCATTGAAGATATGGCGACATTATTTGTATGGGGTAAGTGTGACAATCTATTCTGACCATAAAAGCTTAAAGTACTTGTTCACTCAGAAAGAGTTGAACATGAGGCAAAGAAGGTGGGTTGAGTTTCTGAATGACTACGATATTAATCTGCAATACAAAGAGGGTAAGGCAAATGTGGTAGCTGACGCACTGAGTCGCCGAGCACACTCTCTCCATTCGCTAGTCTCTCATACTGGCTTGGTTGAAGAGGTGCGGAGTGCTCAGATGACGGATCAGTATATGCTGGAGATCCGGCAGAAGCTTATTGATGGCACATTCGAGGGTCAGAAGTACGACTTCAGACTCCACGATGATGACCTGATTAGGCTGAATGGCCGATTGTGTATACCTAGGAGTAGCGCTGAGTTGAAGGAGCGCATATTGAGTGAATCCCATTGTTCTACTACTTCGATTCACCCCGGAGCTTCAAAGATGTATAAGAGTATGAAAAGGTATTTTTGGTGGACTGGAATGAAGAAAGATGTTAGTGATTATGTATGAGGTGTCTCACTTGCCAGAAGGTCAAGTTTGAGCACCGACGGCCTGGTGGTATGGTACAGCCAATGCCAGTGCCTGAGTGGAAGTTCCATGATATCTCCATGGACTTTGTAGTAGGGCTTCCGCCTACAAGGGGAGGTCTGAATATGATATGGGTGGTAGTTGACCGACTGACCAAGGTGGCCCGATTCATTCCGATGAAGGACACTTGGAAAGTGGCAAGATTGGCAGAACTGTTTGATAAAGAGATTGTAAGACATCATGGTGTACCGAAAACGATTGTATCTGACAGAGATACCAGATTCTTATCCAGATATTGGAAGTCTACACGAGAGGCATTGGGTACTGAACTGAAATTGAGTACAGCGTTTCACCCACAGACCGATGGTCAGAGTGAGCGCACCATTCAGACACTTGAGGATATGCTACGTGCTTGTGCACTTGACTTTCAGACCAGCTGGATTGATAAGTTACATCTGATCGAGTTTAGTTACAACAACAGTTATCATGCTTCGATCAAGATGTCTCCCTTCCAGGCCTTGTACGGTAGACCATGCCGCACGCCATTATGCTGGGATGAGTCGAGTGAGACGGTCATTATAGGACCAGAGTATCTTGAACAAGTTCAGGCAGAAGTTCGCCAGATCCGGGCTAACATGAAGGCAGCTCAGGATAGACAGAAGTCGTACGCAGATGTGCGCAGACGTGACCTGGAGTTCGCCGTGGGCGATCAGGTATTTTTGAGAGTATCCCCCATGAAGGGAGTATTTCGTTTTGGCCAGAAGGGCAAGTTGAGCCCAAAGTATGTGGGGCCTTATGTTGTGACGGAGCGGATCGGCCCGGTAGCCTATAGACTAGACCTACCCGCCGAGCTGGGCAAGGTACATGATGTATTTCATGTGTCCCAGTTGAAGAAGTATATGTCTCATCCGTCTCATGTGCTTCAGCCTGAAAGGCTAACCTTAGAGCCGACCATGCGATCAGTGGAGACTCCGGTACGGATTCTGGATGCTAAGACTCGAGACACTCGCCATAAGTCCGTGAGACTGGTGAAAGTTCTCTGGTCTAACCAGGACGTTGAGGAGGCCACTTGGGAGCTGGAAGATAAGATGAAGGCGAAGTACCCGTCATTGTTTACTTCTTAGTCCTTATGTGTATAGGGTACGGGGCGTACCCCTTTTAAGGGGGGTAGAGCCGTTTCGGTTGTGTGTGTACGACGTGTATTTGAATACACCGTCTATGTTATGTTGTTATGTTACAGACCGTTGTGTCTGAATGATGTGGATAATGTTGTATGGACCTTGTGTCCAATGTTATGTACCGATGTTATGTTGTATGGACCTGGTGTCCAATGTTATGTAAGTGTGTTGTTAATGATGTATGGAAGTATTGTTTATAAGTATCCCGTGTTCTAATATTTAGGATATGGGAAGTATGAACTTTGAGGGCAAAGTTCTTTTAAGGGGGGTAGATTGAAATACCCCAAACCTTATATTGTTTAAACACTTAAATATGGTGTATTAAGACTAAAAAGAGTCTTAGAAACATTAGTAAACAAGTTTAAACAAAAGAAAACACAAAATGTGCTTTAAAGTCAATAAGAGCCAAAATGTGCTCTAAGCTTGGGATAAACTTGGTTAAGACCTAATGAACTTACCAAGACCTCATTTATACACTAATGAACATATTAAATCAATTACCAAAGAAAACCAAGCTTGAAAACAAGTTTAAACACAAAATGTGCTTTAAGGAGTCTTAAAGCACATTTTTGAAAAATTGTCTTGTAAATGAGTTTTGAGTGGCTAGATGTCCATCATTACTCTTAAATATATATGTGTACTATATAATATCACATTTGGGTGTCTATATTAATGGGAAATCAAAAATTTCACTTCTATGTGCCTTGTTTTCATGAATAGTGATTTTATAAGCTATTTTGTAACATATGTTTGTATAAGTAATTAAATTGACAAATAAAGACTATATTACCCTCATAATACTATTTGGGGCCGGTTTTTAAGGTTGGTGACACACCACCCTTGTTAGCTTGTTAAGAAAATAAACAAACTACTTAAGTACCCTTTTTACTTTACAAAGTATAAATATCTTCAAAAGTAATTCTATCTCATTCTCTCATTTCTTTCCTTGCTCACACGGTTTCCCACCTCTCTTCTTCCTTCTTCTTGCTGTTCTCTCACGGTAATACCACACACCTCCATTAAAACTCCACTTTGATCTCTTGTAAAATCTTGCTCACTTGTCCAAATCAAAAACAAACACCACCAATCTCTTCCTCTCATCAAGCTCTTCATTCCTATCTTCTTAAAAGTCCAAGACCACCATTTCGGTGCCATGGAGTTTCTCCATTGAAGGAGCTTGAGCTTGTATTTTACATATTGTTACTCTCCTTTGCTTCTAGGTAAGGAATCTCAAATAAAAACTTCATTTCCTTCATGTTTGTGGTAACCGAAAATATATTGAAGGAGCTCTTTGTGTGACCTTGTTCTAGCTTCATTCCAACTCTTCATGGACTAGGTGGAGTCCTCTCTTGCTAGATATTCAAACTCTCTTCAAAGAGCAAGGTAAAACAACTACATTAATGTTTTTGAAACAATGTAAAATTAGGGTTTACAATGAGATGGAGCTTATAGCTTGAATACTCATTATAATGTTTGTATATTGTTTAGAACTTGTCAAAGAATCAAATACCCTACGGTTTTCTAAAGGAAACAAGAAAGAAGTTGTTTGGAAAGAGGTAAATCTACTAACCAAATGTTGTTTAAATGCCTTAGGAGAAATGAGCTTATAAATGCTTATTAAAACTACCTAAAGAGCAAATGGTGAATGACTTAGTAAAGTGTTCTCAAGAGCTTAGTAAAAGGCATATGTGTTGTTGAGTGTATTTGCAGGTTAAAGGCAAATATATTGTGGAAATTCAGTGTTTATGATTTATGCATCTTAAGGGCCTAAGAGCCATGTCATTTAAGGGCCTAAGTGCCATGCAATTTAAATTATGCACTATATTGTGATGTAGTGCTTTGTGAGTGAGTTTGTGTATAATAAGTAATGATGGATTTTTAGTGTTCTTGGTTGTTTGTTGGTAAAAACAATGTGTTTTGGTTTAGTAATGTTCTAGGAGAACCTATGTCGAAATTTAGGTAACAAATGTGAAGTTCTAAGTGTTAAAATGAGTTTGATAAGTTAAGGAGTATTTAAAATGGTTAAGTGTTGTTCTTGTGTAGGAAACATGCATTAAGGTGATTTAGGATGTAACAAGGACTTAGGCATGAGCTTGAGATTTTAGTATGTACCAAAGTCATTTGGGACTTAGGTAAAGACTTAGGCAAACTTTGGTAAATAAGGAGAAAGTATGAACTTGAAAAAGGATTTCAAGTAATGATATAAGGAGTTGGTTGTGAGAGATGATGCTTGGGAGATGATGTTAAGATAAGGAGAAAACATTTTGGGATAGTGGTTATCATAGGTAAGAAACACCATTTAGAAACCTAGTGTGAAATGTTGTGTGTAAGTGTAAGGAATTTACAGGAAATAAGTAAAGGTTTAAGGAATTAGAAAAGAGTTTTGTGAGTGTTTAAGGATGTCTTGAGGTGTGTTTAAAGTGCCCAAATGAGGTTAGGGGGTACTAGGTTATGGGGTGAAGTTTGGAGTTGAATGTAAAAAGGAAAACAAAGATTGGGGCAGACCGGACTTGCGACCGACTTGCAAGTTCGGTCGGGCCCAGTTACCCTGCGAGAAATGGCTTCTGGAATGGACCGACTTGGGACCGGACTTGCAAGGTCGGTCGGGCTTGTAATTTGTGTACGGATTGAGTACTGGAGGAATCGACCGGACATGGACCGGACTTGGCAAGTCCGGTCGGACTAATTTTCAAAGGGGAGAAACTCTCTGGAATAGACCGGACATGCGACCGGACTTACAAGGTCGGTCGGAGTAGAAATTTGACGGAAATATGTTATGGAATCGACCGGACTTGGACAAGTCCGGTCGGCAAGTCCGGTGGACCAAACTTGTAAAAAAAAAAAAAACAGAAAAGAATGTGACTTATGTAGTTAACCCTAGGGTGTATAATGAAGGTAACCTAGGGTAAAGTTAGACATTAAACATGTCAATAACTATGTTAAACACTTAGTAAATTTGGAGGTTAAGTAAGTTAATTAACCGACGTTCTTGAATTATGTATAGGAGTGACCTACGGAGGAAACCAAACGAGCAAGGACCAAGGTATGGTTTTCTTGCAGTCTGTTGTCTAGCGGTTTACACCGGTTGTGTGTTGTATGTTTTTCTGTGTGTTTACAACGTTATAAGATTTAAACATGTAATGAGTTTACAGTTGTTCATATTATTGTGATGTGATGTTGTGACTCATTTCCCTTGTGTGTGTCTAACATGACTTACCACCTATTGTGTGTTGGTTGTTAAGTTCCACTATGAACTTCTAACAAGTGTTAACTGGGAAGTGAGGAATCCGGTTGTCCGTCATGCATGTAAGTTAAGAGTAGATATCTGAATCAGATTCGACTCTTATGTTGTTAAGATTGTTCTCCTTAATTTGGCGTTCGATCTCCCGCTAGCTTCTTCCAAAGCTTACCTATTCTGACTTATGATCGGTTTAGTGGAACCTGTGTTTGTGTGGTGTGTTCGGGTCACTAAATCCGAACCATCTGTGACTTAAGTTACTCGTTCGCCTAACAGAACGGTAATGAGTGTGTTTAACGAGCTTAACATGAGGGTGAATCACTCTCTAGGCTCTTATGTTATTTGACCCTTGTGGTTTGTTATTGTGGAACGAAGATCCACCGTGTATGTGATGATGAGCTGTGCACATTGATGCTATGCTCCATGTTATGTTATGTTATGTATATAAATGAATGCCATGTTATCATGACAATTAGCTGCGCGTATCCCGGTAGCCGATGGGCTGCGCGTTAGCCATACCAGCCAAGGGTTGCTGACCCCCTCGGGGGATCCATATTTCTTATACTGCAGGATGAGGATCGAAGAAGCGGAGTGGCTTTAGATCCTAGGATGTGATTACTTTTGTATACTTTGGATGTTGGCCCGGGATGATGCGCCTGTGCTCCTGTGGCGTTATATACTTTTGGTTGTTGCAGTTACAGTGATGTTATACAGTGAAGGATATGTAAACACTTGGTATTGTATATGATGTATTTATGGTTTAGTTTTATGCTCGGGAGTCTGATCATCAGACCGGTACAATTGTATTTATTCTGCCTTGTCAACCACGTGGGTGGTTGACGGCGTTGTAGCACCGAAGCGTTAGTTACTGTTTAGTTATTTTATTCCGCTGCGATTTCATTTAGTATCATGTGCGTATTAGGGGTGTTACAGTCAAAGTAAGTAACTTACTCCTTAATGTATATACTAACTAAGCTTATGTGAATTAGTGCTCCAAAAACTAACTAATCTTGTGTTTAAATTAGGCTGAGAGTGTTAGGAGCAGTTTGGTGGTTTTGTGACTCAAAACTAGGTAAGGAAACCTTACCTTATGTTATATTATAGTTTTATAAAATTCTGTTACAAAAAAATATAAGTCGTGGGTTATTGGGATTTTATAAGACTTAACTATATATTAAAATGTTAAATGACATTTTGGCTAACTTACTTAGTGTTTTAAATGACCTATAAGGTCAAGGAAATAACTTATGTGCCAAAAATACAATTTTAGAAATTTATGGGTGGTTACAGTAAAAATACATAACAATATGGTATTATTATGACATTTATGTGTAATTTTATTCTATGTTAAATGTTGTAATAAGGCCATACACTTTAGGCCATTTAATTTTATGTTATATTAAGTTTAAATGAACTTAAAGTAGTAATAAATATTACCGAAAATGTTCTGGGGTTATTTAGTAATTAAAAAAAATTGGGGGCTAACTATAGGTTATAGTCGAAAATTAGGTATTAAAAGCTTATACTATGAATTTTATAAAGTTTAATGAAGTTTTGTGGCAAAATGTAATTTTTGAAAAGTTCTGGGTCAAACCATAAATAAACAAAACTTTTGGTCAAACTGGTAGTCAATGGGTCAATATGGACCATGTTAGGTTCCTTGACCAAATTTAATGACATAAATAATTAAACTATGGTTGTATAGTATTATCATAAGTTAAAAATGAAAGTCAAAAATTATTGGGGTAGAAATGGTAATTACCCAAAGTTAGGGGTTAAGATTGTTAATATAATAGTTTATATCATTTATATAAAGTTTGGGAATTTTTGGAGTTATATAAATGATTTTATTAAGAAAAGTGTATAACATATAGTTTTAATGAAATTAAATGCATATGTTATAAAACTGGGCCAAAACATAATTTCAGAAAGTTAAGGGATTGAAAAATAATTTGCAACAGACCAAGGTCTGTTCGCAATTAATTGTCATTAAAAACCATAGGCTATAATGATTAATAAAATAAGATGTTATAATATATAGTATATGTAACACCTTATTATATATGTGGTGAATGTGTAAATATAGAAAGTATATTATGCTGGAAAAAATAAACACAAAACAGACATAGGTCTGTTCGGTAATTATAAAAATGTATAAACCATAGGTTATACAAGTTACAAGTATAAATGATGATATAATATATGTTATGTATTAATGTTATAAGATTTGTGGTAAAAGTATAATTATGTAAAGTTAAGTGTTGAAAACATAAATCAGAACAGACACGGGTCTGTTCGGAATTGTAGGAAAATAAAAACTATGGGTTATATCTTTTATAAGGTTGGAATGTATAATGTATGATATTTATAACATAATATAAAGTATGTGGTGAGTTTGTAATAAATAAAGAATAAGAGAAGTTATGAAAATTTGAACTTATAACATATATGCCACTCGGCAATAACTATAAGTTTTGTACAACTATAGGTTATAATATGTTATAAAGTTTTAATGTTATAAAATGTGATATTTTTAACATAGTATAAAATATGTGGTCATATTGTAATAAATGGAAACTATGGGAAATGAAAAAATAATAAGTGTATTATATATATGCCCTTGCGGCAATAAATATAGTTTTCTAAAACTATATATTATAATGTTTAATGAAATGTAAAGTGTCATATTATATGGTATAATGGATGAGTATAACATTGTATAAATTTATATGGTAAAATATAGTTTATAAACTATAGTGCTGAAGTGCGAGTATTAATATTCAAAAATGAATTTATAAGCTATGGTATACAATGACATAAAATACTATGGTTATTATATGATATAGGTGTGACTAAATGGATCTTGAATGAGAAATAACATTTACATAATATAAGGTTTTTATACTTCATTAAAAAAATACATACATATGTATATATTACCGTGCACAAATAATATGTGTATATACTATAGTTCTAAACCATACAATAATAAATGATGAATGTTATCTCATTAGTATAATTATATACTACAAAGTCATAAAGTTTCAAATTCAAATAAACTTGTTATAATGGATAATGAGTTGTATATACAAAAGACTAATAAAGAAAAATAAGATGATATGTCATATAAGCTAACGTTGCATGAATACATGCAACCATAGGTTATAAACATATACCTATGCATGCAACCGAATCACTTGAATTATATACGGAAGCATATGAACATAAGTATAACCGTTACACTTATAACTACTAAGGGTTGGAGTAATACAAATTCCAACGTTCGAAACGCTAACCAAGACGTTTTATAAGAACCGACTCCTTTGTTTAAAACCGAGTATTAATACGTACTACGAGTAAGAATTTCGGATAACGATACCTTAACAAATAACTGTTGAAATCCGGGGATGTAATATCGGGATTACTGATGTTATTTGGAAATTCCAAGTCAATTAGTCATGTGGATTGACTTCTAGCGTTCTTCAAATTTTAGATCTTATTTCAGACAAAGGAGCACCGACAAGCTTAGTGGCCTACTGCGCATCCTAGGTCTAAGGTGTACGGTATGTAAAGGGGTTTGATCTGAGTTGTCCTGAGGACTTCCTCGGGCTCAGATTTGTTTGATATATACAACGTGTGTGAATGTATGTATGAGAGTATGTGTAAAACGTTATGTAATGTTTAATTGTTTCCTTTCCCGCATTAATTACTTATGAGCGAACGTCCTTCGGGACTAATACTATGTCGACTATAGATCAACCTATATAAATATACATATACGAGTAATGTGTTTGTGATTGCCGCTATCCGACATAATACGCTAAGTATTATAAATTATGTAAATGATAACCTACGTAAAACACTTAGGGAACGAGATACGACATCGTCGATCTCTAGAGCTTGGACTCGAACGTGAATATGACCTAGATTACTTCTAGGCATGCATAAGACCCACAGGGCAGCCAATAAATGAGTGAATTCTCCATACCTGAAACTGTACTCGGGTAACTGATTAACTAATCAATAGTTGGAGTGTGAATGAGTGTGATGAAATACCTAAACCCAGATAGCCACCAGCTATTGGTTGCGTATAGAGATCTCTAGAGTTAACACCTGGATCGGGTCTACTCTTGTGAAATCCTGATGAACCTACATAGATCGTCAGGCAGAGTGTGCTACTGTTGGCACCAGGCCATTGGCCATTTATGGACGCCTTTAAAAAGGCAAAGTGTAAGCCCCGGGATCTCCTGATCCTTGGCACCCTGAGCACCTTCGTGTGTACGTGGGACTACTGTCCATGTGAGTTATTTCAGGCTGTCCTAACTGACGCCCGACAGTGCTAACCCAATTTACAACATTATGTGAGGGCCCGGGGGGTCGACCTATGTGATATGTGATGATTATTAAAAGCGTTGCGCGTACTACCACCTCCGACTTTATTATCTAATGTTATGCAATGATGTGTGTTTAAACTGTAGTGAATGTTGTATGTTTACTTACGTTTTACAGCTTTCAATATAAACTGTAAACCGGCAAAGCATGAAATGAACCTAATGCAAAGACAGTTAATAACGACTTAAGTGACCACTAGGGTCCAAACCTGGCATACTCAGCGTTTATCTCTGAGCCTTTACGGCATTTTGCAGGTGGCTGATCACTGACGAAGCCGGAGTGCGGGGCCTGGGTAGTTAGGGCTTTTTGGATTTTGATTACCACACAGACTTCTTGCTGTACTGGGATAGATGTTTTATTTACCTATGGTGATGTTGTGCTTTTGGGATACGGTTAGACGCTCACTGTCGTTGTTATATTTTGGAGACTTAGACGGTTGTATAGGCGGTATCTCGTTATCACCGCGGAGTTCATTTTTATATCATTATTCTGCTGTTGTATTTCGTATTGCTTCATTACTGCATGGGCGAGGGATGGCAGGTAACACCCGTGTGTGAGTTTCTTTATCGTTTTTCCTTCTGCTGTGAGACGTGTTTATTATTGCTACGTGAGAGATTAGCACGTGATTACTGAAAGGGGTGTTACAAAACTGCTGATGATGAGATACTAGGATTTAAATAGTGAGCCTAGGATTGGGGGAAACACGGGATACGTCTGTGTGGTACGAGACGACTCGTTTAGATGAATTTACGTTTAAATAACGCAATACGCGTGTACTTGCCAGCCTTTAAGGCAATCCAATATCCATTGAGTGTTTACGGTATATTTACCGATTTGTAATACTGCAATTTGTACTACAGATGTCTGGTAGACCTAGAGGCCGTGGAGCCGGCAGAGGGGGCGGTGGTGACACGGCATTCCAGGCGTTACTGAGGCGGTTGCCGCCATCCTTAGCTAGCTTGGAAGTGCACTACCCCACCCACCTCAGCCCCGTGAAGTTAATTGGCTGAAGGCGGTGTCCGAGACCCAACCACCGACCTATTCAGGGGAGCCGGACCCCATTGCCCTGGAGCGATACATTGTAGAGCACGAGAAGGCCTTCGAAGCCTTACGAGTGCCAGCTGACCTGCGAGTCACGATCGCCGCTTTCCACTTGAAGAATGTAGCTAGTACTTGGTGGAGACTAGTGAAGGACAAGCACCTAGCTACACCCGACTTCTCATGGGCTGCTTTCGTCGAGATCCTACGAGGGAAGTACTATCCCGCTCACCTCAAGTAGAAGAAGCATCGGGAGTTTGAGACGTTGACCCAGGAGAGTTTGTCCATGGATGAGTAGTATGCTCGTTTCATCGGTCTTCTAGACTTCATCCCTTGAGTCGACTACTCCGAGACCGTTAAGGTCGTGATGTTCGGGGGGGGGGGGGTCTTCTATTCCATATCCAGGTAGCCATGGGCGCTACACTTTACACTACCATTCAGGTATAAATATGAATATCGTCAATATCGTTAAATATCCTACTTGTTCGGTTGTCCAATGAATGTATGAAGACTCACCAATTCAAATTTTCAGGAGTGTTATGATGCTGCCTCAAGGACGGAGCTGATGCTCCAGACTCGGGATGAGACCCTAGGGCAGAAGAAGAGAAAGAAGCCCGAGAAGGAGTCTGAGGATGTGGGAGTGAACCAGGGCGAGGGCTCGAAGAAGGGAAAGTAAGGAATTACTCCATTTGTTGATTTTATTCATTGTTTGATTATGTGTATGCTAACCCCAAAACTGTTTAACAGAGGCTTCTTTTAAAAGAAAGGAAAGTAGGGCAGCAATGAAATACCCCAAACCTAGTTATGTTGTTTAAACACTAAAATAAGGTGTGGTAAGACTAAAAAGAGTCTTAGAAACATTAGTAAACAATTTAAACCATAGAAAACACAAATAAATGCCTTAAGGTCAATAAAGGCCAAAATGTGCTCTAAGCTTGGGATAAGCTTGGTTAAGACCTAATGAACTTACCAAGACCTTATTTATATACTAATGAACATATTAAACCAATTAGAAAAGAAAACCAAGCTTGAAAACAAGTTAAAAACACAAAATGTGCTTTAAGGAGTCTTAAAGCACATTTTTGAAAAAATTGTCTTGTAAATGAGTTTTGAATGGCTAAATGTCCATCATTACTCTTAATTAACATGTGTACTATATAGTATCACATTTGGAAGTCTATATCAATGGGAAATCAAAAATTTCACATCTATGTGCCTTGTTTAGTGAATAGTAACTAAAATAAGCTAGTTTGTAACATATGTTTATATAAGTAAGTTAAATGGTCAACAAAGACTAAAACACCCCTAGATGACTAATGGGGGCCGGTTTTTATGGTGGTGACTCACCATACTTAAACAAAAAAAATAAGCTAACTAAAGTAGTAAAGTAGAAGTACTATTTGCTTTTACTACTTAAATATCTAAAACTTACAACTTATCTCATTCTCTCATTTCCCTCCTCATTTCCCACGGTTCCAAGCTCTCTTCTACCTCCTTCTTGTTCTTCATTCACGGTTTTGCAATAGTACCACCACCATTCTTCATCTTCAACCCCTTGTAACTCCTAGCTCACTTTGCCAAATCAAAAACAAAGACCACCATTCTCTTAGTCTCATCAAGCTCTTCATTCCTATTCTCAAAATCCCAAGAGCTCCATTTTGGTGCCAAGAGGAATCACCATGGGAGGAGCTTGAGCTCATCTTTTCACATATTGTTGTTCTCTTTGCTTCTAGGTAAGGAAACTCAAGAAAAATAACATTTCCTTCATGTTTGTGTTGTCCGAAAATCACCATTGATGGTGTCCTTACCTTGCTTGTTTTAGCTTCATTTGAATCTTTCAAGGGCTTGGTGGAGTCCTCTCTTGCTACATATCCAAACTCTCTTTTCATTCCAAGGTAAAACAATCATCTTAATGCTTTAAAATAATATATGTAACTAGGGTTTACAATGAGATGAAGCATAAAGCTTATATACTCATTATATCATTTGTATAATGTTTAGAAGTTGACAAGCAACTAAAAGCCTTGCCAATTTAGTCAAGGAAACAAGAAAGAAGTTTGTGAGGAAAAGAGGTAAATATGCTAATCTAATGTGGTTTAAAGTCTTAGGAGAAATGAGCTTATATTGCTTATGAAAATGATTTAGGGAGCCAATGGAAAACGACTTAGAAGAATGCTCTCAAGGGCTTAGTAAAAGGCATATGTATTGTTGAGTGTATTTGCAGGTCAAAGGCAAATATATTGTGGAAATTCAGTGTTTATGATTTATGCATCTTAAGGGCCTAAGAGCCATGTTATTTAAGGGCCTAAGTGCAAGCAATTTAAATTATGCACTATATTGTGATGTAGTGCTAAATGTGTGAAGTTTTGTGTATAAGAATGTGATTGATGGATTTTAGTATCCTTGGTTGTTTAAGGGTGAAAACATTGTATTTTGGTTTAGTAATGTTCTAGGAGAGTTCATGTCAAAATTAAGTAATAAACAAGAAGTTCTAAGGGTTTAAAATGAGTTTGGTAAGTTAGGAAATGTTTAGAATGGTTTAGTGTTCAACTAGTGGAAGAAACATGCATTAAGGTGTATAAAGATGTAAAAAGGGCTTAGGCAATGTTCTAGAGGATTTAGAATGCAAAAGAATGTCTTGGGACATTTCAAGATCATGGTGAGATTGTATTAGGACTTGTGGATTGTTGGTGAAAAAGGGATGAAGTGATTTGTTGCATGGGAAGCTATAAACTTGTAAAGATGCTCAAGGAGTTGTTAGGAAGAAAAGATGCTTGGGAGATGATGTTGTAGTGGTGAGGAGACATTATTGGCATAGTGGTTATCATAGGTATGAAACACCACTTAGAAAACCAAGGAGAAAAAACATAAGTGTTAGCAATTTTGGTATGAAGTGAGTAAGTGTTTAAGGAGATAGAAAAGGAGTTTCATGGATGTTGTATGAGGGTGTAAGTGTATCAAGTGATGTTAGAACACAATTGGAGGGTTTAGGAGAAGTTTGGAGAGGATTTGACAATGTTTGGGCATATTCTGGTGGCGTCCGACCCAGGGGTCCGAACCAAGTGTGGGTCAGACAGCCACTATTAGACGCCAGTAAAGAGTTCTGGAACGGTCCGACCCAGAGGGCTTGGGTCGGACATGGGTCGGACGTGTATGTTCAAAGGACGGTAAATGCTCTGGAATGGTCCGACCCATATGGTTGAGTCGGACATGGGTCGGACAGGTAGAATTTTTCAAAACCCGAAAATCACTAGAAGGGTCCGACCCAGTTGGTGGGTCGAACGGTGGGTCGGACAGACCAAAAGTTATAAAAAAAAACAGTAAAGAATGTGGAAAATGTAGTTAACCCTAGGGGGTATAATGTAGGTAATCAAGGATAAGTTGGGGCATAAAACATGTCATATAATCATGTTAAACATTTAGTGAATTTGAGGTTAAGTAAATTAATTAACCGACGTTATTAATCATGCATAGGAGTGACCTACGGTGGAAACAAATCGAAGCAAGGACCAAGGTATGGCTTTTCTGCAGTCTGTTGCCTACCGGTTTACACCAGCTTGTGTGTTGTTTGTCTTTCTGTGTGTTTATGACCTTGTAAGATTTAAGTCATGTAATGAGTTTACAGTTGTTAAATATTATTGTATTGTTCAGTATGACTCTCTTTTCCCTTGTGTGTATCTAACAAGACTTAACTAAATGTTGTGAATTGTTTATTGAGTTCAATGTTGAACTACTAACAAGTTCTAACGGGGGAAGTGAGGAGTCCGGTCTGTTCCGGCCACGCGTGTGAGTATGGGAGTCGATGTCATAACCGGTTCGATTCTCTTTGTATGTTATGGTTGTTTTCCAATTTGGTTTCCAACCTTCCCTTTAGCTTAACCAAGGCTATTTTACTGACTCACGTCGGGCCACAGGGGCATACTATGTGTTGTTTCGGTGTGCTTGGATCACTATATCCGAGGCACCTTGTGTTAAGTTATCCGTTCAATCTAACAGGACGGTAACGAGTTATGTAACGAGCTTAGCATGAGTATGGCAACATTCTCTAGGCTCTCCATGGGAACTAATTGTATTGGTTCACTTCCTAAAAGGAATTGTTCTTGTATGTTATGTGTGATGTTGTGTACAATACCCATGTTATGATATATGTATATGTTGTGTGTTTTAAAATGAATGCCATGTCATCATGACAATTAGTTGCGCGCATCCCGGTAGCCGATGGGCTGCGCGTTAACCATACCATCCAAGGGTTGCTGACCCCCTCGGGGGCTCCATATTTCTTTTACCGCAGGATGAGGATCGAAAGAAGCAAAATGGCTCTAGATTCTAGGATGCAGGATTACTTTTGATTATTTTTGGATGTTGGGCCCGGGATGCGCCTGTGCTCCTGTGGCGATATATATTTTGGTTGTGAACAGTTTACAGTGATGGTTTACAGTAAAGGATGTAAGTAAATACTCGGTATTGTGTTTATGTATATATGGTTATTAGTTCTATGCTCGGGAGTCTGATCATCAGACCGATACACTTGTATTTATTCAGCCTTGTTAACCACGTGGGTGGTTGACGGCGTTGTAGCACCAATCGTTTAGTTATTGTTTAGTTGTTTATTTTCCGCTGCGACTCCAGTTAATAGTAAGTGCGTAGTAGGGGTGTTACAAGCAAGGGCAGTAGAGTAAGCAGGGTTCCAAGGGGAAAGATCCCGTACCGAGACTGACAGGCCCGCCCATCGATGCCCAGCCACTGAGATCGGCACCTCCCAAGGGTGAGAATACCCTCCTCGTAAATTTATTCGCTATCTTACCATGTGTATATCTTTATATTAATTTAAGTTACGGTTGCAAACAGACACCGGGCAGCCCCAACGCCATTACTATTGTAGGCGCTGCGGAAAAGACCACCCAGGAGTTGATTGTAGTGGCAGCAAGGTGGAGTGGCGTTACTGCAGGAAGATGGGGCACCGTAATTTCGAGTGCTACTCAAATCTAGACAACCGCAACTACAAAGGACCGAAGACTGCTCAGAAGACCTCTGCTGGAGGATCTGGAGCACCACGGGGTGGCCAAGGGGCCTAGACGTCTACTAACACACGCTTCCAGAAAGGGAAAGGAGTTGATCAGGGACGCGGCACCTTGAATTCAGCGGGAACCTCGGGCGCTGAGGCGGGGGCCCAGCGCGTATAGGTAATCCTAATACCCGACTATTATTGTTTTTGAAACCATGTTGTGTGTTAAGCGCTTTAAAGCATGATCTGAGTATTGAGTACCGGCTTTAGAAGTAACTTACCTTAGGAGAACTTCCATATCTTAGGTAGTTACAACATTTGTTACCCCCTACCTACAAGACCAAGATCACCAAGACCCGTAGCTGAAAGACGGGAGCATCCAGAAGAAAATAGCCAAGTCATCCAACCGGGCATGATTCTGCTTAGAGATTCCTAACCTTAGACGAGCAAACCGACATCATAGAAGAGTGTAGAGCCTTGGGTAGAGAACTAGGTGGGTTTTACATTCCGGGTTTTACGAGTGGATCTAAGATGAAGCTGCACATGATGTGCCTAGGCAGGGATTGGGACCCGCAGACTAGGACATACCAGGAAGTGAGGAAATTAGATGGGGCGAGAGATACTAGGATACCCGAGAGATTCAAGACCCTAGCACGGAAGGCGTGGGGTAGAGACTGCACAGCAGCTTGAAGACGAACCAGTACCGGTATTGATGCCGACGTTTGCATTGTAAACTGTGAGCCTCGATTTTTAAACCCTACCCCTGTTGATTAAGTTGATTAGGATCTAGTCGGGTTTAGGTCCACTTATAACCAAAGATTAATAACTATGTCATATAACATTGATTATTAAAACCTAAGCTAGCTCACTAGAACCTATTATGAGTCGCCACCTAATTTTACTTAGATCAAAGTAGGAAAGGAGAGAGTTCGGGTTCGGGGGCTTGATACTCAACTTAATTAGGGTTCAATTACTTTCATTACCCCTAGAAGTCGTTTTTCCTCTACTTAGTTTAATACGGCTTATTACGAGTCGTCTTAACCTAAGTGCGCGAGCTTCTGTTTTTTGTGTTTTTAGCATTTTTTCACATAAATTAAAGTAAAATTAAAAATTCCTAAACTAGGGGTCGGAGGCAGGAGATTAGGTCAAATTTTGTTTCGTCCGTGGCTACGGACCTAATGTCCGAACCCACGGACCCCAGTTAACCTAATTACACAGAAAAGTCAAATTTAACAGAAACGAGATTTTGAAAAGTCCGGGGCCACGGACAGGACGTCCGTGGGCCGGGCATGTCTTATAAAACCCTAAATTTGAAAAAAAAATATCCCGCCCCGTCGGGGGAGTCCGGGCTTACAGACTGGGCGTCCGGGACCCGGGACATAGCGTTCGTGGGTGCGGACCGCCTCGGACGTGGCGTTTGGGGTGGTTCCCGGTGGTGTTTTTGGCTCACAATTTATGGGTAGGTTTCCTGAAAGATTACTAACAAACTTTAGTGATCAAAAGTTTACAATTTGAATTCGAATTAAACACGAAACTTAGCAAACAAGTTATTGGGTAGAAGCGAAAGCAAACGTTAATTCAGAAGCGGTAAAAAGTCAATTCGACTCCAAAATTTAACACATAGTAGTTAAAGTTGAACAAAGTCAGAAAAATATGATTTCAACCTGTTTTACCTTCGGATTTAATGAGACTCTTCACATCGGGGATCTTTTGGTGCTTCGTTGATGCCGGTTCTGGATTGACTTCGAATTGAGCTTCTGACTCCTTCTTCTTTATGCTGTTAAGGACGTGTTTCTTCTGTTTTTGTGGTGTATTTGTGTGTTTTTGGTGCTTGGAAGTTCAATGGGAGAAGAAAGGATGAGTTTTTGGTGATTTCGGGGTGATTTCTGCAGTGTTTCGGTGTTGATGTGAGGCTTGGAAGTGTAAAAACGTGGGGAGAAGGTTTGTGGCTGTGTTTTCTGACTTTGGAAGTGTTCTCATCTGCCCTAGTTCGTTTTTGGGAGGTCCTTTTATAGAAAGAGCATGGTCAAATTGATAGAGCAAGATCTTTATCTAAAACACTGATTTTGTGCTCTAAGGGAATATGATTTTTTAGAATATGTTGCAGGCCGAGAAAAATTGTGAAAATTTAACTGAAGGTAAAGAATGATTTTTAGGAATTTTGGAGAGTTGGAATCGGATTATTTTGATAAATAATCGATTAGATAAAAATCTCACAATCTGGAATCTCCCATAATTCATAACTTATTTTTGGAAAGTCGAAATAATGAAATTCCAACAGCATTAGTCTCTAAAAATCATCCTCTATCTGGTATTAAAATTTCATGACATTTTGATTTGAATTCGTTATTTCCAGTGGAGAGAGAAAATTGCAAAAATGATTGAATTTCTCTTTTAAATTTTGGGCTAAGGTTCCAAATAAAATAATTTCAGGTTTGTGACTGTATGTAGTCATTCTAACCATGAGACAATTTTATTTTAATTTTGGAAACCTTCTATTTTGAGGCTATTTCATGTGTTAATTATTAAAGAAATTAGCTTATAATATGAATTATAAGCTGAATTTCCAGAATAAATATTATCAGAAAATCACGAAATACCTTTCATAATGACTATGATTTTGGAAGTGTTTGGAGATAGTGAACAAGTCATATGAAAATAGAAAATCCCGAGAATGTCCTTGGAAAATCCCGTATTGGCGCATTTTGACCATTTTGCCCTTTATAACACATATGCCTTAGAGACTATTCCGAAGGGGTTAAAATTTTGGGTATAACATAAACTTTTACGAGAAAGGTGGACGACTGGGATTACACCTGTTTTTCCGTCTTGTTCTTATACGACTCTTTAATCTAGGCCATGAATTCGAGAAAGAAGGAACCCTCAATATCTTGAATGAAATACCCCTAACATTTAAATAATTAAATAATGATAAATAAGTATTATTTAGGGGATTATTAAACCCTAAAGAAGGTATATAAACACTTAGGCGTTAAAAACGCACCTAAACTCCTTAAGGTCAAAAACGTGCGTTAAAGCCCGACCTTAAGCTAACAAAGTTATATAAGCTATAAACCTCAAAGGAAGTTAATCAAGGATCATTATATGACCCTTAGAACACAGGACCTCATCTAAAGCTGAGTAAAAATACAAAATGCTCGGGAGTTCCCTTAAGGGCCATAAAGTCCCGAAAATACTTTATAGGATGAAGTAAAGCATTACACTTCATTCCAAATGCACCATAACACTTTATTAAACATTTAAGATGAATTCCTCACAGTAGATTTTCAATTAAACTCAAAGCGCTCGGAGGTTCCCGACGAGGGCCCCATAAACCCCCGGGAATGCCCCGGGGAAGTGCCGAGGTGGCACAAAGTCCTATATAATTCATTCTAAGAGTTCCTAACATCATTATTCACCATTCTAAAGATAACCCTCGAGCTACTTTCTCAAAAATAAACAAAGTGCTTCGACGAATTTCTTAACGCTCCTATTTTGCCCTAGGAGTGTCCTGGTAGCCCGGAAATCGTGTCTTGAGTTGATATAACCCCATATGACTCAATGTAACACCTTAATATATTATTATTGACTATAAAAAATGTTTATAAACACTTGGACCTCATAGAGACTACTTATTTCCCAGAAAATCCTTAAAGCACAAAAACACACCTTCGGGTGTCACAAAAATGTGTTCTACGCTCTTACCTTGAAGTTTTTGAGGAGCCACGAGTTGATAATCTTAAATGGGGAGGAATTGACCATCTAAATCAATTAAATCCAGTGCTAAACACATAGCATAAACAGGGCCGATTTTATCATAAAAAAGGTACCATAAATCAGCATTTCTACCTTAGAACTTTCATCTTTTACCTTAGTATAAATGTACCAATTAAATGTTGTGACTTATAACATGTTATAATATGGTCTTAATAAAATATAGTGTGATAGGAATCAAATTAAAATTCAGTCCCATACAGTCCCTATTGTAGGCGCCATTTTAGGTGATTTTTGACTAGTTTTTAGTTGTAAATTAACTTATGGAATGTGACTCATCTCCCATGTGCCATATGTTATAATGTCAAATAATCTAAGCCAAATGGGCTCTCCATTACCTATTTTCTGCAAGAAACAACAAGGAAGAATAAGTTAGGAAAGTGATGGAATTAAAATACAAAGCTAGATCTACTTTTGACAAGGCAAATAAACAAAGAAATCAAGTTGCTTCCTACAGCATGTGCTGCCGATTTTAGGCAAGGAAAAGCAAGGTTGATTGCTTTCTATCTAGTCAAATAAAACAACTACCTAACTAAGCATAATTCATTGTCAAATATAGACAAAAATCAAGTGCATACAAACAGCACACATTACCGTAAATGAGCAAGAAAATAAGGTTTTGATTGCCTTATAAAAATTAAACTAAGATACCTACCTACCTAGCCATGTTGTAACACCCCGGTTTTTACACCCTATTTTTTTATACTGACTTGTACAAGTTTCTACAATATTTTACAGCGGAAGACTAAATAACACCTAAGCCTAACCGGAGTGCTACCGCCACACCCACACCAACTAGTGTGGATGCTAAGGCTAATCCACCTACAACCTAACTCCCGGAACATGCTCCAAGGAGTTTGCCACTTACAAATAAATAAAATTCCTAGTTATGTCGGCGCGTTCCCTTGTCCCAAGCTCAAGAGCAATATTACACGAAGAATCAACTTCACCTGCAACCATAAACACAAATCTGTGGCCAGCGAGCAATCACACAAAGGGGCCACAGGCACAAACCAGAATACGTCAGCAAAGCTGAGTAACAAATATCACACCCTGTAAAATTCATTCTTTCTTTGGAAAACCTTTTTATAGCAACATAAAAGCACACAGCAGCACAAACAACCATGCTATCAACCAAAACACAAGTTCACAACACACTTACCTGCCTTGAGACATTTTACCTTACCACAAACCACCTGTTCATAATGATATAACAATCACAACAATCTCACCAGAGACATAAATCCAATAATATTTTGGAAACTACATAACACTTTTCACCACCATATACATCTCTAATCCACCAGATCATAACTCATATAACCACAGTAAATTCACTACAAAACAAGGCCATTTGTATTTTGGAAACCACATAACAATTTCCACCAATTTGTATCTCAATTATTAATATTCCACCAATCCTCGGGCACACCGGTCTTTCGACAAAGAGCTTCAAGGCTCTCGGCCCCTTGGACAATTAATTCCACTAATCCGCGGGCACACTGGTCTTTCGACAAAGAGCTTCTAGGCTCTCGGCCCCTTGGACAAATAACTCACCACCTCACCCCATGTCCTTAAGTGTGCACACCCCCTATGAATCATCAGTCCATAGAGTAGATCATGATGGCTTAGCTCCAATACATTGGTAGGAGCTAAAATTCAATGAATGGCCAACCATGGCTCGACAGTTTAAAGGAGCTAACCATAGCTCAATAGTTTGAAATTCATATTTCCAAATTCACACTTTCACCACCATAAGTAATATCAACCTTTCCAACATATAAAGATCATCCACAATCATATAAAATTGCTCAAAATAACCACCAACCAAAGGATAGCAATAGAAAAGATTAATCACATATTAAAGTACAAACAATCCACCTTTAGAATTAAAACCTTGTATAAGGTTAGACTTGTCTAACTTTGTTCCACCTTAATTTACACTCAATTAAAATCAATCACAGGTCAACAAGCATTCCACACCAAGAGTAGTCACCTAAAATCATTCCAAAACCTTTCAAGGCTAAACCAAGCAACAACGCACAAGTAAAACAAGTTAGCAACTGTAACACCCCAATTTAACATATTTATAGCGGAAATAAAATACTAAAGCCGTACAGACCATCGGGTTCCAAACACCCGGCACCAAACCTCACCAATTACAACTTAAAGATTACAATTGTCACGGCCCGAACCTCGAGAAAACTTAACAAAAATAAAACAGAAATAAAACACATAAACTCTCCACAACACCTAATCCCATCCCAATCACTCGTTCTCTTCATGGCCACCTGTAAAGTAACTCGTACCTGCAAGATAAAACCAAGCAGCCCACCCCGAGAGGGGTGGGTCAGTTCCCTGGAATGGAACTGGTACGATCCTCCAAAAACAAACTTATAATATAACTCTTAAATAAATAATAGCTTGAATACAATCACTTAAACCACACAGAGGAACAAGGCATTTCACAAATCACCAAATAAAGATAACAAGTTAAGAGTAAAGATAAATAACAGAAAGGTAAGATTAGTGAAACAAAACCGCACCATGTGTTAGTGAACATCCAATGCCTTAGTTAAATCCAATTCCCGTTAGGAGTAGAAAGACTCAGATAGTCACAAACGACTAGGAATGAAAAGATAGATCCAAGAACCAATAACTCAAGAGTGGAATAATTCAACTGGGAGAGATGGCCCCCACCTCCAAGTACGTCCTTTTAGGACAGGGGATATACAGCCCCTCACTGTCTACAACGTCCCTTTTGGGACAGGGGATATACAGCCCCTCACTGTCTACTACGTCCCTTTTGGGACAGGGGATATACAGCCCCTCACTGTTACCATTGAAGACGCGCGCACGTCGAAACCTCAAGAACCAGCTCCTGGATGAAACGATATCCAGAGTCAAAAGAAGAATTTATCAAAATTGACCTTTTCCAAATTCCCACCAGATCACTAACTACCCATAGCAATACCAAAACACTCAGTCCTACAGAGTGCAGAAGCGTAAACCCTAAGCAGTCAATGTCTAATGGAACAACCAAATAGAAGGTACCAATACCCAAGTGAGTTTCACATTCAAGGCTCAGTTAGTCACACAAGCTGAGTTAGTCACACAACCATTTCCTTTTAGAAATTTCTCTTAAACTCAGTTAGCGTTTTTCGAAAACGTCTCATAAGTCAATCAGCAAAAGTATCGGAGTACGAGAAATCGTACCTGGTACGTGAAGAACAATAAATAACTCGAATAAGTGATTCTCCAATAGTAACCTATAATTAAGGTGTTCCAAGTGTCGATTAGTTAAGGGACTCATAAACAAAACAACCTTCTTTTCTTACTGACTAATAGTTCCAGGTTTACCATTATCCTCTCACAAGGATTTGGGCTTGACTTGTTAACTAAATCCTTTGTTAGGCCCATATCGTTTAGTTTGGAATGATTTAGAATTTATCCCTGAGAGTGGCCCAAACTCTCTTTGAATTGTTTAAGTGGGCTTTTGGAGTTCATAGACTTGGGCTTAGTAGGTTAACCCAAGACCGTGTTACGATTATGTTGTGTAATTAAACCCTTTAGTTAATTGTGACTATTTAATTACACACCGATAAACCTAAGGTTTAACATATATATATTCTACTTATTATAACTATCACAAGGAATGTTTTTTTCCCTCATCTATTTTAAAGTATTAGTATATATATATATATATATATATATATATATCATATATATTATTATGTACCAAGATTTATCCAAAACATTTTTAAGGAATTTTATTGTATTTAACTATGTTTACTAACTTTTAGGCACAACCACAACCGATATACGGTTTATAAATTAAAGTGTTTCCCTTTATATATTTAATATGTATATATATATATATACGTATACCTGTATTAGAATTTAGGGAAAATTACATGCCCCACCCATGATGTTTGGCGCAATTACACACTCCACCCACGTGGTTTCACAAATTACTTTCCCCACCCATGTGGTTTCCCTCTTTTTACAGCCAGCAAATTTTCTAATTTTTGTTCAATTCAAAAGATGCTTAAACGTTGTCCGAAATTGATGAAACTTTACATAGACGATGTTAAAGTGTTATATTTTGGTTCAGTGTGAAATCTAAAGTTTTTTAAGCTTAAATGTGACATGTGGGACCCAATGAACATGACACATGTTTCATTGGGTCCCACGGGTCACATTTAAACTTAAAAAACTTCAGATTTGACATAAGATCAAAATATATCACTTTAGCATCATCCATGTAAAGTTTCATCAATTTTGGACAACGTTTAAGCATCTTTTGAATTGAACAAAAATTAGAAAAGTTGCTGGATGTAAAAAGAGGGAAACCACATGGGTGGGGAAAGTAATTTTTGAAACCACGTGGGTGGAATGTGTAATTGCGCCAAACGTCATGGGTGGGGCATGTAATTTTCCCTAGAATTTAATTAAGACATTCCCTATGTAGCTTATTGTATTTAAATTATCCTATTACTTCAACACTTATCTGCGCCCCATGTATGTTTCATTAAGTATTTCTTTACTATATCTTAGGTTACTAGCTCTTATAATATTTAGTTAATATAAGTGTTAATTTATTAGCTCCCCGTTCTACTCTAAGTTACTACTTTATTCCCTTTTTATATATGTGTAAATATATATATATATATATTATATTCCTTAGTTTCAATTAAAAATATTAACTCGCATATAATATAATAAATAAAACGTAAAATAATTAAATTCCTTGATTTAACATAAGTTTCTACTTAAATAAGTATATATACATATATGTAAATAATTTCACCTCTCTTAAAAGATATTACCCAAAACATTTATAAACATACTGTTATAAAATGTTAATTTAGTTTCCCTTAATTTTCCCAGCTTAAAAATTTTATTAACAAACCATACTTTAATTTTTGGTTACATTAAAAACCATATATTATAAGTTATTCTTATGAAAAACTCATAAACACAATTTTTTAACCCATTTACCATTGCCCAAAAATTCCCAAATTTAATATACAGTAACTATAACATTTTATACATATTATAAAATTTTATTTCATAAAAATATCTTTTTAAATTAACCAAATAATTCTAGAAAACCCGTAACTTGCAAAAATCATAACTTACGTTTAAAAACTCCAAAACCATAATAATTTACATCAAAATAAACTAGATTTAATAAGGAATCTATGGTTAAAATTTGAAGTCAAAATACATTCGGGAAGGTATTTAAATTAACTCAACAAGTTAGGGTTATTTACTGGAATTTATAAAAACCTAATATACTTAAATCTGAAACGTTTTAATCTCGGCCGTCCGTTCCTTCTAACTACGATCGGACGGCCCAGATTCACCAAGTTCATCAGAAACCCAATTCGAATGTCGATTGGGAATCTGTCGATTTCTCACAATCTACAGAACGAAATTCGATAATTCTTGCTCCATTCGTTTCAAAATTCAATGACGATTCCAGAGGTACCAATTTTACGATCTACGGTGCGCGAATTCGAGAAAACGATTCTAGGTTCGAAGAAACTAGGGTTCATGTTGTTTCGAGAAGAATTCGACAAAATTATGTCAATATAGTGCGTAATAGATTAAATTGATAGGTGGGTTAGTTCGAGAATGAAAAACCGAGTGACAATATCGGAGGAATTGGTCGGAAACTCACTAGAAGTGCGCCGGTGAGAGTAATCAAATTCGGGCTTCCGGAAAAGGTTGGACTTTCAGGCAGTTCGAGCAGTGAACTTTGCAGATCTATAATTTACAATATAGATCGAGTTAGGCCACGTTCTTGGGCTTATTCGAAAGAAGAAACTTGACTCTACACAATGATAGCAAGAACTCACCCTAACTTGCACTATGCAGAAAGAAATCGGAGTTGAAAGTTACGAGTTTACCTTGCGTTTTCTGGAAAGAAAACTATGATTTTATGTGGTGACGAATCCGAAACTTTAGACACCTTGTTCTTCCAAACGGTTGGGAATTGGCTTGGGTCATCAACATGAAACTTGTAGAGGGATTAGAGCTCTTCAAAATGAGCTAAAGAACATGAAATTTGGCTGAGAAACAAAGAAGTTATGGCAAGACGAAGTTACCTGAAATCGAAGGAAAACTGGAATCTGTAGTTTCGGTTTTGCAGGGTGGCCACTTTGGATCGAATTTCCGGTTGATTTAGGACGAACTAGGTTTAGTGTGAGTTATGGTTGTTTAGAGGAAGTGTAGGAGAAGACAACAAAGATGACGACACTCAAAAATTCCAAAAGATGAGAAAGTTATGAAGGTCACAAGTTAGGGTAAAGTCTGGTATCGGTTACCGGAAATATAGGAGATAAAATTGACTAAGTGCTGAGGTGCGTATCCCGAGGCGCGTGATGAGTCAGCAAACCTGCCACATCAGCATTTTTTCAAAATTTTGGCTCTAAACTTCATTTGATCATAACTTTGGCTAGGATGATCCGTTTTGACGTTCTTTTTATCGATCTTCATGGTTTTCCATAACCTATTTATTGGTATAGGTTTCATGGGCTGGTTTGACCATTCTCAAAAAGTCAACCCTAGCAAGGCTTAAAAGGCTTTAAGGGTTCTAGAATTTTATATTAACTTTTATGTTTCAAAACAATGTTCCAACTCTTTCTAAAATCTTTATAATATACTTGGAGTGTTTATAAATTTTTCCAAGATTTAGTGACTTATAAATCTTATTATTAAATTCATAATAGTATATAATAATATATGGTAATCCAATATTTAATAGTTTTCTTTAGGATTAAATGGGAGAAATCCCATGATTTAATTTTCATAACTCTATATAAGGATATAATGATTTATTATTCACCATTCCATACTATAATATAATAATTAATGGTATTATTTACGGTTTTAATAAAAGAAATCCCGTAAATAAATTTTCATAATTCCATATAATAATTTAATATTTAATAGTATTATTTAAGGTTTAATAAAAGAAATCCCCTAAATTAATTAATTAATTTAGGGGTATTTCAGTATATCCCCCTTAAAAGATACTTCGCCTCGAAGTTTAAAAATCAACTAATAGGCACTCACACCGCTTCGGGTGTGCTGAGACAATAATAATTCCAATGAAATTCCATACCAATCCAATCCTTTATTTCCATTTCAACATTCCACTCGAGAGTACCGAAATCAAATCAAACTGAATCAAAATATAAACTGAAACAAAACACAAACGTGACATACTACCGTGCCATAATGTAAAACTACGTACATACATACACCTCTCACTCTACTAATACTGTTCTCCCTCTACTAACAATGCAACAAGGCATAATCCGGATGAGATAACGAAGGAGGAGTATGCCAGTATATCCCCCTTAAAAGAGCTAAGGTACGCCCTCGTACCGCTACTAATGTGAATCACAGCAGGGTAGGAAAACATCATGTGAATAGATGTGGGTACTTCACTCTCATGGAGTCCTCAGTCTCCCAAGTAGCTTCCTCAACCCCATGATGCTCCCAAAGAACTTTCACCAATTTGACTGATTTGCCTCTCGTTTCTCGGACCTTCGTGTCCAAGATCCGAATAGGAGTCTCCTCATACCTCAGTGTAGGCTCAATCTCCAGTCTCTCTGGCTGCAGTACGTGAGAAGGGTCAGGCATATACTTCTTCAACTGAGATACATGAAACACATCGTGTACCTTCCCCAACTCCGCTGGTAGCTCTAGTCTGTAAGCAACTGGGCCCACTCGCTCTGTAATCCTGTACGGACCGACATACTTAGGGCTTAGTTTCCCCCTCATCCCAAATCTGAATATCCCTCTCATCGGAGACACCCGTAAGAAAACCATGTCACCCAACTGAAACTCGAGCTCTCTGGTGCGCTGATCCCCATAGGATTTCTGTCTAGACTGCGCTGCCCTCATGTGCTGCTGGATAACTCTGACGTCATCCTGCAGTGTCTGAACATACTCGGGCCCAATCAGGACTACCTCGGTAGGGTCACTCAATGATAAGGGGTCCGGCACGGCCTGCCATACAGAGCCTGGAATGGTGCCATGCCGATAGATGAGTGGTAGGAGTTATTGTAGGAGAACTCCACCAGGTGTAGACGCTCTACCCAACCCCCCTGATAGTCTAGAGCAACTGCTCATAGCATATCCTCTAGCGTCTGAATCGTCCTCTCGGTCTGCCCATCAGTATGAGGGTGAAAGGCTGTGCTAAGGCATAGCTGAGTACCAAACGCCTCTTGCACCTGACGCCAAAATCTACTGAGGAAACGTGTGTCACGATCGGAGACAATCGTCTTCGGTACCCCATGGTACCGATGTGCTCTGTGGTGAACACCTCAGCCAGCTTGGGCACCTTCCATGTGTCCTTGATAGGTAAAAACCTGGCTGTCTTGGTCAACCTATCGACTATCACCCAAATAGAATTATGTCCGCCCCTAGCTGGAGGAAGACCGACCACAAAGTCCATGCTGATGTCGTCAAACTTCAAGCACGGTACTGGTAATGACTGAATCTGGCCTCCTGGACGATGCTCAAACTTCACCTTCTGACAGGTGAGGCATCGGGAGACGAAGTCTGCTACATCCCTCTTCATCCCGCTCCACCAGAATAACTGCTTCAAATCCTTGTACATCTTGGTGGCTCCAGGGTGTACTGATAATGTAGAGGAATGAGCCTCAGAGAGAATCCTGGTCTGAAGTTCTGTCGCATCCTGAGGAACGCAGAGTCTGCCTCTGACTCGAAGGTGTCCCTTGCTGTCTAGCTCATAGTCATTCTTCAGACCATCAGTTATACCGTTGCTAACTTCTGCCTGATGCCCTGCAGGTATACATCACTATCCTGGGCTGCGTATATCTCCTCAGCTATCGTGGTCGTCTCTGTCAAAGCTAGGAGTGAGTACACTCTCCTGCTCAAAGCGTCTGCCACGACATTCCCTTTACCTTCAGTGTACTGAAGGTTGATGTCATAATCAGCCAGTAGCTCGACCCATCGTCGCTGTCTCAGGTTCAGCTCCTTCTGAGTCCAGATGTACTTCAGACTCTTATGGTCTGTCATAATCCGTACTGTGGCTCCATACAAGTAATGTCGCCAGATCTTCAAGGCGAAGACTATGGCGAGAAGCTCAAGGTCGTGTGTGGGGTAATTTTCTTCGTGCTTCTTCAGCTGTCGAGAAGCGTACGCTACCACTCTGCCATTCTGCATCAGTACCCCACCAATCCCTCTGCCTGAAGCATCACAATACACCTCGTATCCCTCGTTCCCCTCAGGGATCACTAATACTGGAGTTGTGGTCAAGGCGTCCTTCAGCGCCTGAAAGGAGACCTCACAAGCCTCTGTCCATACAAATGGGCTGTCCTTCTTCATCAGGGAGGTCAAGGGCTTGGCTAGCCTGGAGAAGTCCTTCACAAAGCGTCTATAGTAGCCAGCCAACCCAAGGAAACTCCTCACCTCTGTCACAGTGCGAGGTCTATGCCAGCTCTTCACTGCCTCAATCTTAGCTGGGTCTACTGAAACTCCCTCAGCTGAGATCACATGTCCAAGAAATGACACCTTGTCCAGCCAGAATTCACACTTGCTGAACTTGGCATACAACTTCTTCTCTCTCAGAGTCTCCAAGGCTGTCCTCAAATGCTGCTCGTGTTCCTCCCGACTCTTGGAGAATACCAAGATGTCGTCTATGAACACGACTACTGACTTATCCAACTGGGCTTGGAAGACTCTCTGCATCAGATCCATGAATCTCGTGGGTGCATTGGTCAGTCCAAACGACATCACTTTGAACTCGTAGTGGCCGTATCTGGTCCGGAAGGCTGTCTTCTCTATATCTGACTCAGCTACAGCTATCTGATGATATCCGGAACGCAGATCAATCTTGGAGAACACCTTAGCTCCCCTCAGCTGGTCGAACAAGTCATCGATCCTGGGCAGTGGGTACTTGTTCTTGATCGTGACATTGTTCAGCTCCCTATAGTCGATGCAAAGTCTCAAGCTCCCGTCCTTCTTCTTGACGAATAGCACTGGAGCACCCCAAGGTGAGATACTGGGTCTGATGAAACCCTTATCTAATAGCTCCTACAGCTGTTTCTTCAACTCAACCATCTCTGCAGGGCCCATCCGGTAGGAAGCCTTAGCAATCGGTCCCGTGCCAGGTATGAGGTCGATATTGAATTCAACCTCTCTCAGTGGTGGTAGTCCTGGTAGCTCCTCTGGAAAAACGTCGGGTACTCTGACACTATGAGAACATTGCTCTGGAATTTTGGATCCGTCCTCAGATCCTGGGCATAACAATAGTAGGCGGTAGCACCCTTGGACACCTCCTTCATCAGGGATAAAGCCGATACAACCTTCACAGTCGGCTGTTTGGGTTGCATTCGGTATGGCACGGTGATCCCTGTAGCTGACTTCAGGAGGAGACAATGCTCTGCACAGTGTAGTCTGCCTCGGTACCGCTGTAGCGTGTCCATGCCCACAATTATGTCGAACCCCATGCCAGGAAAGACTATGGCATCCAGAAGGAATTCTGCTCCCTTGATGTGTATGCTCAAATTCTTGCACTGCTTACTGCACTTGATCAGCTCTCTGGATGGCAGCAAGACTGAGCAGTCATGGATATCCTCTGTGGGAGCATTGATTAGCATGGAATGCTTGTGATATGAAAGAGTGAGAGGCACCAGAATCAAACAGGACTGTGGCCTCCACTCCATTAACTAGGAACGTGCCTGAAATAGGATAGATTTTTAAGATTCTGGGTAAACGTTCCAAGGTAATTACTCAAGGTTAATGTTTATACCTGTGATGACCATTCCATTGCTCTTTGCTTGAGCCTGGTTCAACACATTCAACCTGATCCCTGAGTTCCCAACCCCTACAATGAAGCAATAAAATTCTTAGAATTTCCATTCTTATTGAAAGCTTCATGAGCAACTTAAAATTTACAATGCAGAAACTGTAAAGTACAAGACTAGGTCTGTCTAAAAGTTAGGTTCAGACGGCCCGGTTTCATATGGGTTTGGTTAATGATGGGTGTGGGGGCTGTGTTGGGCTTGATTCTCTTCACCCCATGGTAGATGAGTCTAGCTGCCCCACCAAAGATCAGTACATCACCCGACTTCAGGAGGATCTTGGTAGCAAGGTCCATCCTCCTTTGATCACCAAATAGGAACTCCGCGTCGTCTCCAAGTGATATGGACACTATTGGAACTCCTATAGTGACGGACTCTGGCGATTCGTCCTTGTCTTGGTGCATCCCTAGCTTACCCTCCTTTCCATAGAAGTTGATGATGCACACGTCGGAGGTTAGGTCTGGGACGGGCTCGTCCTCCAATTCTTGTGCTGCCTTAACTGCAGCTCTAATGATGGTCTGCAGTTCCTCTGGGATTGGTGGCACCTCCACCTCTTCATAGCTCTTGGTGGTGTGGTTCCACTTCTTACCTAGGCACATGATCTTCACCTTCATGGTTGAACCATTCTTGAAGGTAGGGGTGTAAAAATTTCCTTCCTTCACACCTAACTCCCTGATCTTGAGGATCAATGCATACTGGACTGCTGGGGTCAGGTACTCTCGTAGTAAGATCATCCCGGGTCTCAAGACCTCACACTTCTCTGGTGGGTGTGGTTTGGCTTCAAAAGGGATGTTGGGTGTGGAATATGGCAAAATAGGAAAGCAAATATCAAAAGCTTAACAACAATTTCCATTAAATAAATAAGTCAAGGTTCATAACTGGAAATGAAAGGTTCGAAACGAAACAAAATGAAGGGTTTATAGTTCATCCCTTTTACATTGACAACGAAAATCTAGACAACTGAATGTAAAGAAAGTAAGGGTCTAAGCCTCTTCATGAGGAAAATAGTCCTCACCAGGTGAACTCGGGTCATCACTTGCTACCTCGACGCAGTCCACCATGTTAAGAACCGGTGCCTTACCCGGCCTCTAGGGGTAGTTCTGTCCCGGCCTCTACGGATGGCTCTGGGTAGGGCGACTGGTAGATGGTCCAGCACCTCCTGTGCCACCTCGACCTCCTCCAGTAGTAGTAGCAACTAGGGCTCTAGCAGGGTTCCCGGTGCGTGGCTTGTAGTTCCTGGAATCCGGGTTCAGGAAGCATTCGAACGATCTGTGCCCCTTCTTACCGCAGTGGTTGCAGTCCACCAGGTTTCCCTTACAATCCTTCCCCGGGTGGTCCTTCTTGCACCACTTGCAGAAGAACTTTCTCGCAAGTTGGTTTCCCTTAAATGGCTGGGAGCGGAGTGGCTCAACATTAGTATATGAGGGGACCATGGCCTTCTAGTTCCTACCCTTGTAGAACTTTCCCTTCCTCTCATAGTTCTGGGAAAAGTTCCCTCCATTTCCTTTTTCTCCATCCCCCTTCCTCTTGCCTAGCACAGAGTCCTGGTAGGCAATGGTGGTCTCGCAGTCATTTGCGTCATCCGCTAGCTCTGTGGTGACAAATATGTTAGGGGAATCTTGCGTATAAGAAATTCTAAATCATGTTCCATACCTGTAGGGTCATCCCTCTGGTGGAACCGATCATAGTCATGATCCTGAAGTTCAAGCCGGTGTGGAATTTATCCACCAAGTACCTCGGAGCGTAAGCTCCCTCTCCAATAACAACGAGCAGCTCCACAAATTTATTATAATATTCAGCAACAGAGGAACTCCCTTGCTTCAGCTGCTCGAACTCACTCCTCATCCTCTTCTGTAGGTAGGATGGATAGAACTTGGCTCTTAGGGCCACTAAGAAGGATGGGAAGCCGAAGTCCGCCTGGGCAGTCAGCTCAGCTCTAGCGGTCTGCCACCATCGATGCACGGGTCCCTGGAGAAAGTAGGCTGCTATGTCCACCTGACGACCCGCTGGAACGTGCAGAGAGGTGAAGGCCTTCTGCATCTCGTCGATGTATCTCTCTAAAGTATTCGGTTCTGGCTAGCCTTCGTAGACTGGGGGACGAAGGTCGTTGACTGCCTTCAGCCAATTGAACTCCCGGGGACCATTAGGTGGTGGTGGTGGTGGTTGTGGGATCTGAGCCTGCTGCTGAGCTAATGCAGCTGTCACAATCTGCGCTATGACCTCCGGGGTGACAGCGTCGGGTCCATAGCCTCCTGAGGGACCAACTCCTCCTCTTCGAGACATCTAGCTGGTATGACGGTTTCGTTACTCAGAAGGCGTATTGTTGAGTCTAAATATCTATGTAGTAATATATGCAATATTTATAACGTCCTAAGGACGGTTCGTAGGTACGTGAAGTAACTAGTAAAGTAAGTATGGGGTAAGGGTCACGCGCCTTTCTGGAATTCTCACTTCCCAATTCTACCCAGTTCCCCAGTTTTAAGTGCACCTATAATCTAAGTATTTCACTCGGCTTGTTTTCTCGGGTTCAGAGCGTAACTACGCTCTAATACCAATTTCTGTAACGCCCCTATTTAACATATTTATAGTGGAAATAAATTACTAAAGGCGTACAGACCATCGGGTTCCAAACACCCGGCACCAAACCTCACCAATTACAACTTAAAGATTACAATTGTCACGGCCTGAACCTTGAGAAAACATAACAAAAATAAAACAGAAATAAAACACATAAACTCTCCACAACACCTAATCCCATCCCAATCACTCGTTCTCTTCGTGGCCACCTATAATGTAACTCGTACCTGCAAGATAAAACCAAGCAGCCCACCCCGAGAGGGGTGGGTCAGTTCCCTGGAATGGAACTGGTACGA
This sequence comes from Limonium bicolor, assembly GCA_023374045.1. Lineage (NCBI taxonomy): Eukaryota > Viridiplantae > Streptophyta > Magnoliopsida > Caryophyllales > Plumbaginaceae > Limonium > Limonium bicolor. Next base: position 250,497,201 of record CM041778.1, on the reverse strand, counting down.
TCCTCCAAAAAAAAACTTATAATACAACTCTTAAATAAATAATAGCTTGAATACAATCACTTAAACCACACAGAGGAACAAGGCATTTCACAAATCACCAAATCAAGATAACAAGTTAAGAGTAAAGATAAATAACAGAAAGGTAAGATTAGTGAAACAAAACCGCACCATGTGTTAGGGAACATCCAATGCCTTAGTTAAATCTGATTCCCATTAGGAGTAGAAAGACTCAGATAGTCACAAAGGACTAGGAATGAAAAGATAGATCCAAGAACCAATAACTCAAGAATGGAATAATTCAACTGGGAGAGATGGTCCCCACCGCCAAGTACGTCCTTTTAGGATAGGGGATATACAACCCCTCACTGTCTACAACGTCCCTTTTGGGACATGGGATATACAGCCCCTCACTGTCTATTACGTCCCTTTTGGGACAGGGGATATACAGCCCCTCAATGTTACCATTGAAGACGCGCGCACGTCGAAACCTCAAGAACGAGCTCCTAGATGAAACGATATCCAGAGTCAAAAGAAGAATTTACCAAAATTGACCTTTTCCAAATTCCCACCAGATCACTAACTACCCAGAGCAATACCAAAACACTCAGTCCTACAGAGTGCAGAAGCGTAAACCCTAAGCAGTCAATGTCTAATGGAACAACCAAATAGAGGGAACCAATACCCAAGTGAGTTTCACATTCAAGGCTCAGTTAGTCACACAAGCTGAGTTAGTCACACAACCATTTCCTTTTAGAAATTCCTCTTAAACTCAGTTAGCGTTTTTCGAAAACGTCTCATATGTCAATCAGCAAAAGTATCAGAGTACGAGAAATCGTACCTGGTACGTGAAGAACAATAAATAACTCGAATAAGTGATTCCCCAATAGTAACCTATAATTAAGGTGTTCCAAGTGCCGATTAGTTAAGGGACTCATAAACTAAACAACCTTCTTTTCTTATTGACTAATAGTTCCAGGTTTACCATTATCCTCTCACAATGATTTGGGCTTGACTTGTTAACTAAATCCTTTGTTAGGCCCATATCATTTAGTTTGGAATGATTTAGAATTTATCCCTGAGAGTGGCCCAAACTCTCTTTGAATTGTTTAAGTGTGCTTTTGGAGTTCATAGACTTGGGCTTAGTAGGTTAACCCAAGACCGTGTTACGATTATGTCGTGTAATTAAACCCTTAAGTTAATAGTGACTATTTAATTACACACCAATAAACCTAAGGTTTAACATATATATATTCTACTTATTATAACTATCACAAGGAATGTTTTTTTCCCTGATCTATTTTAATGATTTATATATATATATATATATTATATATATATATATCTTTATGTACCAAGATTTATCCAAAACATTTTTAAGGAATTTTATTGTATTTAACTATGTTTAATAACTTTTAGGCACAACCACAACCGATATACGGTTTATAAATTAAAGTGTTTCCCTTTATTTATTTAATATATATATACGTATACCTGTATTAGAATTTAATTAAGACATTCCCTATGTAGCTTATTGTATTTAAATTATCCTATTACTTCAACACTTATCTGCACCCCATGTATGTTTCATTAAGTATTTCTTTACTATATCTTAGGTTACTAGCTCTTATAATATTTAGTTAATATAAGTGTTAATTTATTAGCTCCCCGTTCTACTCTAAGTTACTACTTTATTCCCTTTTTATATATGTGTAAATATATATATATATATTCCTTAGTTTAATTAAAAATTAACTCCCATATAATATAATAAAAAACGTAAAATAATTAAATTCCTTGATTTAACATAAGTTTCTACTTAAATAAGTATATAACATATGTAAATAATTTCACCTCTCTTAAAAGATATTACCCAAAACAATTATAAATATACTGTTATAAAATGTTAATTTAGTTTCCCTTAATTTTCCCAGCTTAAAAAGTTTATTAACAAACCATACTTTAATTTTTGGTTACATTAAAAACCATATATTATAAGTTATTCTTATGAAAAACTCATAAACACAATTTTTAAACCCATTTACCATTGCCTAAAAATTCCCAAATTTAATATACAGTAACTATAACATTTTATACATATTATAAAATTTTTATTTCATAAAAATATCTATTTTAATTAACCAAATAATTCTAGAAAACCCGTAACTTGCAAAAATCATAACTTACGTTTAAAACTCCAAAACCATAATAATTTACATCAAAATAAACTAGATTTAATAAGGAATCTATGGTTAAAATTTGAAGTCAAAATACATTCGGGAAGATATTTAAATTAACTCAACAAGTTAGAGTTATTTACTGGAATTTATAAAAACCTAATATACTTAAATCTGAAACGTTTTAATCTCGGCCGTCCGTTCCTTCTAACTACGATCGGACGGCCCAGATTCACCAAGTTCATCAGAAACCCAATTCGAATGCCGATTGGGAATCTGTCGATTTCTCACAATCTACAGAACGAAATTCGATAATTCTTGCTCCATTCATTTCAAAATTCAATGACGATTCCAGAGGTACCAATTTTATGATCTATGGTGCGCGAATTTGAGAAAATGATTATGGGTTCGAAGAAACTAGGGTTCATGTTGTTTCGAGAAGAATTCGACAAAATTATGTCAATATAGTGCGTAATAGATTAAATTGATAGGTGGGTTAGTTCGAGAATGAAAAACCGAGTGACAATATCGGAGGAATTGGTCGGAAACTCACTAGAAGTGCGCCGGCGAGAGTAATCAAATTCGGGCTTCCGGAAAAGGTTGGACTTTCAGGCAGTTCGAGCAGTGAACTTTGCAGATCTATAATTTACAATATAGATCGAGTTAGGCCACGTTCTTGGGCTTATTCGAAAGAAGAAACTTGACTCTACACAATGATAGCAACAACTCACCCTAACTTGCACTACACAGAAAGAAATCGGAGTTGAAAGTTACGAGTTTACCTTGTGTTTTCTGGAAAGAAAACTATGATTTTATGTGGTGACGAATCCGAAACTTTAGACACCTCGTTCTTCCAAACGGTTGGGAATTGGCTTGGGTCATCAACATGAAAGTCGTAGAGGGATTAGAGCTCTTCAAAACGAGCTAAAGAACATGAAATTTGGCTGAGAAACAAAGAAGTTATGGCAAGACGAAGTTACCTGAAATCAAAGGAAAACTGGAATCTGCAGTTTCGGTTTTACAGGGTGGCCACTTTGGATCGAATTTCCGGTTGATTTAGGACGAACTAGGTTTAGTGTGAGTTATGATTGTTTAGAGGAAGTATAGGAGAAGACAACAAAGAAGACGACACTCAAAAATTCCAAAAGATGAGAAAGTTATGAAGGTCACAAGTTAGGGCATAGTCTGGTATCGGTTACCGGAAATATAGGAGATAAAATTGACTAAGTGCTGGGGCGCGTATCCCGAGGCGCGCGATGAGTCAGCAAATCTGCCACATCAGCATTTTTTCAAAATTTTGGCTCTAAACTTCATTTGATCATAACTTTGGCTAGGATGATCCATTTTTGACGTTCTTTTTATCGATCCTCATGGTTTTCCATAACCTATTTATCGGTATAGGTTTCATGGGCTGGTTTGACCATTCTCAAAAAGTCAACCCTAGCAAGGCTTAAAAGGCTTTAAGGGTTCTAGAATTTTATATTGACTTTTATGTTTCAAAACAATGTTCCAACTCTTTCAAAAATCTTTATAATATACTTGGAGTGTTTATAAATTTTTCCAAGATTTATTGACTTATAAATATTATTATTAAATTCATAATACTATAATAATATATGGTAACCCAATATTTAATAGTTTTCTTTATGATTAAATGGGAGAAATCCCATGATTTAATTTTCATAACTCCATATAAGGATATAATGATTTATTATTCACCATTCCATACTATAATATTAAAATGGTATTATTTACGGTTTTAATTAAAGAAATCCCCTAAATAAATTTCATAATTCCATATAATAATTTATATTCATAATTTCATATAATAATTTAATATTTAATAGTATTATTTAAGGTTTAATAAAAGAAATCCCCTAAATTAATTTAAATTAATTTAGGGGTGAAATACCCCAAACCTAAGTATGCTAAGTAAACATCAAACCATGATGTAGAAAGGCTAAAATATGCCTTAGAAAGATTGGTAGACAATTTAAACCAAGGAAAACACAAAAAGTGCCTTAAGGGCAATTAGGGCAAAAATGTGCTCTAAGCTTGGAGAGACTTGGGTGAGTACCCAAATATCATGACAAGACCTTAGTAATATTCTAATGGTCATTGGAAACCAATTACCAAAGAAAACCAAGCTTGAAAACAAGTTAAAACACAAAATGTGCTTTAAGAAGTCTTAAAGCACATTTTTGAGAAATTGTCTTAGAATTGAGTTTTGAGTGGCTAAATGTCCATCATTACTCTTTAATCAACATGTGTACTAATTAGTATCACATTAGGGAGCCTAAATCAATGAGAAATCAAAAATTTCAGGAATATGTGCACTAATAAGTGAATAGTGCCAAATAGTGACTAGTTTAAGTTTTAATCAATATAAGCTAATTAGTTGGTCAACAAAGACCATGACTAGCCTTATTTAAGATAGGGGGGCTGGTTTTCTAAGGGAGGATGAGTCACTATAAGTAATCAAGTAAGGAAGAAAAGAAGAGATAAGTAAAGGAGTACTATTTGCTTTATTAAAGCAAATATCTTATATTGCCACCTTTCTTCTTCTCTCTCTTCATTTCTCTTCTTCCAACGATTTCACCATCTTCTTCCTCCCTTCATTCACGTAGGAGCAGCACCCATGGCACCACCACCTTGCTTTGGCAACAACTTACTCATTTTAGCTCCAAATCATAAACTAAACATATATTTCTCTTAGTTAGGCCAAGACCTATCTTTCTATCTTTTCAAATCTTTCAAAGCTCAAGTTTGGAGCCATGAGAAAACTCCATTGATGGAGGAAAATCAAGTTTGAAGAGCTCATTAGCTTCTCCATTCTCTTAAGGTAAAGAAAATGTAAGAAAAACAAAGTTTCCATCATCTTCCTTATATGGCCGAAAATTCCTTCTCATGGGGCCTTGTTTTTATGCCTTGTTCTAGCTTGATTTATTCACCAAGGACTAGTGGAGGTCCTATTTCATTCAATGCCAAAGTCTATCTTGAGACTTCAAAGGTAACCATCCACTTTTATGCCTTAGAACACATTTCTAACCTAGGTTTTTATTCCTTGAGGTTAGTGTATTGTTTAAGTACTCATATGAGTCATTGGATATTGATTAGAACATTGGCAAGGGGAATTTAAGTGGTGGCCAAGATTCATGTAAGAAGAAGGTCTAAGGAGGAAGTTAAGATAAGCTTGAGAAAACAAGGTAAAATGCTTACCTAATGGTGGTTTAAGTTTTAAGGAATGAGTTTTAGATGGGTACCAATGTAGCCTAGGGCTTACATTAGGTAATGGGTTATGTAACCTAAGAAAAAGAACTTAAATAAGCTTGAGAAGTTGTGACTAAGGAGCCAAAGGAAATGAGTGTAATATAAGTTTAAGATGAGTTTTAAGAACATTATAACTACTATGAGATTGATGGGTGTATTTGCAGGTTGAAAGCTTTTATATGTGGGAAATTCAGTGTTTAAGTTTAAGTCATTTAAGGGCCTAGGAGCCATGTCATTTAAGAGCCTTGGTGCTATGCAATTTAAGATTGTTGCAATATAATGAGTTGTTGTGAATGAGTTGGTTTGGTGATGAGATGTGATGAGAAAGAACTTGATGTGTGTGAGATGGTTGAATGAGGAAAACAATGTGTGTGGGCATGATAAGATACTAGAGAAGCTATGGCGAAATTTGAGTAGAAAATAAGTGTTTAGGTGATGGTGGTGAACTAATATGACCTAGGATTTACTAGGAGTCATAAAAAGGAATTTGAGTGGAAATGAGTTAACTAAAGAGTTCTTGAGGTTTAGAATGACCTAGAGATGTCTAGGAGGAATTAGAGGATTGGTGAGTGTATTAAACACACCAAAATCATGATATGAGGAATGTAAGACTTGTGCATAAGTTTTAAGGAGAAGGTGTATAGTGCTTAAGGTGATTTAGGTATGAACTTGGGAATATATCAATGAAAGTCTTGGGAAGCTTGTCTAAGTAGTGATGATACTAGTAGTGGAACAAGAAGGTTTTAGTTTAGATGGTAATGTGTGGACTTAGGTGATGGGGATGAAGATTGAAGGAGAATGTTGTATATTGACTAGGAATGTATAAGAGTGTAGGGTCATGAGAATGGTGAGTAATTGAGTAAAAGAAATGTAGATGTCTAAGGAGGGTGTAGGAAGGACAAGGTAAAGAAGAGCAAGGTTAATGTGCTAAGAGGATGACAAGAAATGTATAGGTAAGTTCATGAGTTTAGGTTGATGATCAACAAATGGAAAAGAGAGGAATTGGTGCATGGATATGCAAGGTGATTTGAGGAAGTTTTGGTAAATGAGCTGAAGATGGAAAATAATGTTTAGGTTGCCCAAACTATTAAGGAGGGGACACTTGGGCTGGTTGAAGTTTTGGTAAGGTTACATGTTAGAAATATAAGGAATTAATTGACAAGTGTTAGGAATTTCTTGTAAGAATTGAGTAAACGTTTGAGAAGATCTTTGGAAGTTGTTTTAATGAGTTTGGTGGAGGTTATAAGGTGGGTTTAATGTGCCAAGATGGTGTTGGACCTATTAGGACACTTGTGGAAGAGTTTGGAATTGAAAGAGCAATTTAAGAGAAAAATCTGTAGTGGACCGACCCAAGGTCCGACCCAGTTTTGGGTCGGTCGGGCCATGTTGAGCCAGCCGGAATGTCTCTGGACTGGACCGACCCACAGGGTTTGGGTCGGTCGGCTTAGCTTTGGGTCGGTCGGGCGGAAATTTAACGTAGGAAATGGGTTCTGTAATGGACCGACCCAGAGGGTTTGGGTCGGTCGGTCTAGCTCTGGGTCGGACGGATGGGTTTCAAAAGACGGAAAAGTTTCTGTAATGGACCGACCCAGGGGTTGGGTCGGTCGGTGGGTCGGACGACCCTTAAGATATATATAAAAAAGAAACCCTAAGAGAGTTTAGTGGTATTAATGGTACCCTCATTAAGGGGGCAATGATGATTAGAGGTATAAAGACCTAAGGGATTAAGTTAAGAATAAACTTAAAAGTTTAAGATTAAGTTTGTAAGATTAAGTTGTAAGACTTAAGAGGTGTTAGGTTGGAATCATTAAGGGTTAAGAAAGTTAAGTAAGATAAGTAAGTTGAATTGAGTTAAGTGATTAACAACCTAAAACTGAATGAATGTTTTAGGACTTGGAATTTGGACTCCGGAAGAGAGTAAGCAACCGAACGGCCAACGGTGAACGGTACAGTTCTTCTTGTGACCTGCTTGCTAACGAGGTGTCCCTCGGCTTGTGTGCTATCTGTTTTTGTGTGCTCACTAAACAAGATAAAGCATGCAACCGGAATATTATGTATATTGTATTGTTGTGTGATGTTTGAAAACTAACACAACATACCGTGAGAACTTACTAACTAACGTTTAGTAAGGAAATGAGTGAGACTAAGGAACGCTCCCTAATATGGGTTGATATAAACCGAAAGAGGTTAACCAACAAACATGGTCTTGAGACTACTACTAACTGGAACTTGAGTGAGGAAACCCGGGACCGATCTCCGGTCATGCATGCTAAGGAAAAAGGGGGACAGTATCTGAATCAGACCCGCCCTCAGCTTAAGGACTTGTCTTCGGACTTGTAGCCTAGGGCCGGTTGCCGGCTCAGCTACGCTGGACTCCCGTCCAGAGTAGGTGGCATTAAGATGGTGCGGTGGGATCACCTAAATCCCAGGTTCGAATTAAGCTACAACCATTCCCTTCCAGGAACGGTTTGTATACTGAGAATAAGTTAAGATTAAGATTAAGGTAAGGTTAAGATAAGTTGCAACCATTCCTTTTAAAAGGATGGTTTGTATTATTAAGATTAAGATAAGCTACATCCACTCCTTATTAAAGGATGGTTGTTTCTAAGATTAAGATAAGACTAAGATTGAGGTGAGATAAGGATGGACTAAGATTAAGAGGGAACATTACTTAAGGAGTTAAATAATTAACTCTCTAATTAAGGGAACGCATTTAAGTCGTTCGTTGTGTGTGAACTTTGATTGTTCATATCTGAGTTGTTGTTTACTGCACTTTCTATTATGTTGTGCATCTAATCAACCTCCATGCTATCGACAATTAGTCGTCGTAGCCACGTTAGCTTGGGGGCCATGAGAGGATCGTACCAGCATTCGTGCTGACCTCCTTTGGGGGCTGTTTTTACTACACAGGTGAACATCAGGAGGCGGCCGTCGCGAGAGTAAGAAGGGGTACAAGTGTGAAGGGTAAAGTGTGGCCTATGAGTTGTGCATGTACACTCGTATGGCGATTGAGTTAGTAAGATGTATAGGATATGAGGGGATTGTAAGAAGGAAATGTAATTGGTTAAGGTTGTTGTACTAATGTTCGGTATATTCTGTAGTCAGACCGTGGCAAGGTCCTGGAGTGTAAAGAATTCCGTTGTGACATGTATTTGTATAAGCTGTTAAGTTGCGAGACCACATTTGAATTAGTTGGGGTGTTACAAGGGGTATTTCAACAACTCTCATATCAAATTCACACACTTGTAAAATTACCTTGATAACATCATAAAAAGACCATTTCAGCTTCACAAAATCATAGAATCAATAAATTTCCAAGAAACCACCTTAGAAAGCTTAAAAACTCATTTTTGACCAAAATCACTTTTTACCAACATGAATATCTTCCCAAAGAAGTTTATACCTACCAGTTTAACCACGTTCCTAGCTCTACAACACAAGTATCCCCACAAAATTTCAGCTCAAGATCAGTTCGGGAACTCATTTAACCAATTTTGTCTTGTTTTGTTTTTCAAAGGTTTTTCCTAGTGTTGGAGAATATAACGCATAAACCATCAACGGGATGCTAGAGGATTGGGCGGATTTCGTCTCCATGACTTTGGTTTGATTTTTGCTTTTTTTTCTCGAATTGTTATTTAGAACTTTCGTTAGACTTTTATGGTTAGATAGATTGTAAAAAATGACCACTATGAGTATATTAGTGAACATTTGATCAATTGTGTATGTATATGGTCATTTGTGACTATGTGAATTGTGGTGCATGGTCATTTGTGACCATTTTAAATGTGGTGTGTATGGTCATTTGTAAGCCGTGTCATTATTTTTGGGATTTTTTTGACAATTTACTTACAAAGAGTGATGAGATCCTCTACCATGTGATGTAGAGAGATATGTGGACATATTTGGATGCATATTAACAGGTTTTGTGACATATGTGGGATTGTAAACGAAAACGAGAAAAACCAAAAAAAAATTGAGGATTTTCGGCGGTTCCAAGTAGAAACCGCCGAAAATAAGCAAAAACTTGCATATTTTCGGCGGTTTCTACTTGGAACCGCCGAAAATCATCCGATGTTTTCACGTTAATTTTGCCTCTGAAATAGGTCTTTTTCGGCGGTTTTTGCCTTAGGAACCGCCGAAAATAGTTGCTTTTTTCGGCGGTTTCAAAACCGCCAAAAATATGAGAAGACCCTTTTTCGGCGGTAGCATTTTTGGCGGTTGTAAACCGCTGAAAAAGGCATAAAAAACCGCCGAAAAAGACCCTTTTTACACTAGTGACATTTTCTCATTTTTAGCTTCCTTACCATGTCTAACCGACTTAAATAACTCCATTGGACTTGATTTTTCTCCCACAACCATATGTTCACTATTCAAGACAACCCTCAAAATTTCAGCTCAAAACCATGTCGGAAACTCATCTAACAAGTTCTTAAAGCTTAAAGCTCAGTTTCCCCATTTTCAAAGTTCCTTGGGGTTTTCCTACTTCCCAAGCTTATTTCGACTTGATTTTCTAGGATATTCGCATAGTCTTCATCCTAAGTTTATTGTTAAAATTTTAAGAAAATAGGAGAAGGGATTCGTAGGTAACCTAGTAAAAAGACTTAAGAAAGAAAATAAGCTTTAAAGGAAGAATTGATGTGCATAGATGTTACCTGGACTCTCCTTGCCATTTTAGCCACGACCTTACAAGTCCCTTAGCTAATTGAATCAATTTCTTCCACCAACCAATTCGCCCAAGGTCACCAGCTGCTTCTCCCTCCTTGAAATCTTGTTTTTCCTTGATTTTTAGCTTAAATCTCCTTCTCTAATGGTGAGTGTTGTGTTCTATGAGCTCCTTGGGACTTCTAATGGCGTGTGAGTGTGTAGAGAATAGAAAATAATCCAGGCCCCATCTCCTCCTATATAGGCGTGAATGGACTTCAAATGGGAGTTAATTTTACTTCATAATTAAGTGTAATGATTAAAGAGATAAACCTTATCCTTTGTAACCCCTTGGATGATGAACACTTGGCTAAGACTAATCCCTGCCCTTGGAGTGGATATCTTCATCATTAATGAAGGGATAAGGTTGTTGATAAGGCTTATCCATATAATGATTACATAAAGACAAAATAGAAAGATGTCATCACTTACAGCCGTCGGATCGTAGATATTTTGCTAGGATAAATCTCCACCATCCATGTGTGACCATCCCTCATTAATGAATGTGACACAAGGCTTCTCATGATTGGACCATGTGTAACTAATCATCTCTTGACACCTTGATGCTTACATCATCATTATGTTATGCCGACATCATCGCTGCATCATCACTGCATCATGACTGTATCACCCCTACATCATCACTGCATCATCATGGTCAAAGTTGACCATTGACCAAGGTTTGACCATTGTCCAATATTTGACCGAGGTTAGACCAAGGTTGACTAAGGTTTTACCACAGTTGACCGGGGCTTCTTGGACTCTAAGTAACTCCCTGAAATTTCAGTGTTTTTTGGAACTTTCTGAATTAGGGTTTCTCCAGGGTTTCTTGGTTGATTCCCGACCACTAGGGTTTCCTCGTGTTCTCTAATAATTCCAATGTAACTATGGTTTCCATTAGGGTTACAAAAATTCGGGGTATTACACATGTTCTAATGTCTTCAATTGACAAAAAAATCAAATACCTATACAGCTTCATTACCAAAAATTCAAGAAGTAAGGAGTCAACATTAGCATGTGTATTCTACTTAGAAAAATCAAAAGAAACATACACCTACCTTAGCTCTTGTCCTCTTGTTCAAATTGACATCCAAAGTCTCCAATCTCGTTTTCAATCAGCCGAAAAGTCTAGCATAAAACATGGGCATTTAGTGATCCAAGAATCAAATTAATAAACTAAGGAAAAGATAAGCATCTTTGACATTATTGTGTCAAATGAAAATTTCCTTCATTCTCTTAAGCACCATATGGTAACCTAGCTCATTTGCCCCTCTTCCACCGAATTGTGTAAGTCTCCTATCCTCTATTTTCTTCTTTATTTGCTAGTTTATTCCTTAGAGCTTCAAAGCTCCATTAATGGTGTTTTAAGCTCTAACACCATTTCTATGTAATTTTCCTAGCTAAATCTACAAAGTCTTGAAGCAAGAATCATCCTAAGAACCATACAAGAAATCGCCAAGCTTTAGTGCTCCAAGGAGGTTCCTAGATTCAACAACAACACAAGGAACAACAAGATCAAGTTAAGGTATATTTTTATGTTGAAAATCCTAAACAAATTCCTTAAGCTATTACCGAAAATTATAGGCCTCTAAACCTATATTCTCTTCATTATTTCATGAAGGAAACTTGGATCTACAATCTTCCCAATGTGTACCGAAAATACCTTGTTAAATACCTAAGGTAAACTCTTGTAAAACTACTCCAAATCTTATTTATAAATCCTTGTTAGAAGTCTAACACTTGGATCTCCTAAACCTATGTGTGGAGGCCGAAAGTTCTTCGCCAAAATAGCATTGGAAGAGCTTGGAATTCAAGAAGAAATCAAGTACAAGAATTATCTTGATTTAAGGAGTAAGTTTCTATAATTAAAGTTTATTAAGTTTAAGTTTGATTTAAGCTTCAAACTTTGGTATAAAAATTATGTACAAACCCTTAGATAATTAAGGCCGAGAACTATATAATATATCACCAAGAAAATAGCTTATAACGTATAAGGTAAGATTATTACCTTAAGGTATAAATTTGTGTCACAAAAATTAATTAGGATACATATATGTTCAAGCTGAATTGTCTAGGGATAAAATGTTCTATTTTGAGTTTATAATCATTCTAAGTCATTAGCATAATTTTTAGAAGTGTTATATGGCTTATGTACATATTATAAGGTTTAAATCAAGATTTAAAACCATATGGTAAAATATAATTAAAGCCGAGAGTTAAATGTTTTATTTGGTTATTTTCGAATTATATAAGCATATTAGCTTATATTATAAATTTTGGGAGTATTAAAAATAGTTACATGTATTTAAATGGCTAGTTTATAAAGTTATGTGGCTAAATTGTGAATTTTGAAAAGATTGGTGTATTAATTACAATTGTCGAGAGTTTAAGGAGTTGTTTGGTTTATTTATGATATAATATAAGGTAGGAATTAATATTATGAATTTTGGTGAATTTAAATAAGTGTTTAAGTGTTAAAATAACATTTTATAAAGTCTAGGGGCTATTTTGTAATTATTGGAAAGTTTAGAGGTGAAACCGAATTATATATGTTTTCTGGGTATATTAAAGTATTAATTATGAAATTAAGTCTTGGTCAAAGTGTTGACCAAAAACATCGGGTTAAAACGATTTATGACATAAAATATTAAGTTTATAAAAGTTTTGGGGTGAATATGTAATTTATGAAAGTTTATTTGTAAAACCGAATTGATGAAGGGGCGAAAATAGAGTTTACGAAAGTATAAGGGTCTTTTGGTATTTAAGAAAATTTAACATTAAAATTATAGTTTATGAGTTAATATGTAACTTATATAAAGTTTTGGGGTTAAAATGTAAATATAGGAAACTATAGGATAAAACCGAGAAATAAAAGATTAATTTGTAATTTATAAAAGTTGGTATATTGAATTTGTAAAGACCAAAATTATATGTGGTCATTTGGTAATTTATCAAAGTTAATGTTTTCATTATGTAATTACCGAATTTATAAGGTTGGTTTTGTAATTTAATAAAGAAAGGAATTAAAACTAAGAAATATAATGTATTATGGTATGTTATAGAATATAATGTAAAGTTTATAAAATAATTATGGTTATAATAAAAATAACCAAAAGATATTGATATATAGAAGAAGTGAAATCGATTATGGGTATATAATTAATGAGATGAAGATATGCCATGAAATGTAAATTAATTATCACATGTGGTAATCACATAAAATAACGAACTATTAAACTACCTAGAACCATTGTCAGATAACAGGGGAAAATAAAGAACATACGAGGTTAGTATACTACGAGTATTAGTTCTGTAGTGACAGTACTGTAATACTTAGTGAACAGTTGTATTAACATTACCCGGTATTGCTTGTAAATACAACAGCGTACGGCAAAGAATTACTGAATGTGAATTTGTCAAGCTAGCAGTTACACGGTGAACGGTATGTTAATTGTGTGGTCTGAATGTCCTAAGGATATTCTTGAGGTCCAGACGTTGTGTGTTTAATTGTTAAGAGCGATATCTGTGATTTATGTATATTAACTTGTATAGTATATTGCTCAACACCATTGCGTTTTATTCTACGAGAATGTCTTATGACTGAAAGTTTATACATCTAAAGTGGAACAAGACTAACTGACCTTTAGGTATTATGAGAACCTAACTGATGGTCAACTGTTATATTCTTAACTCATGGATTGGATATTGTATCACTGACAAAAGGGCTAACTTATAAAGAGAGGAATCCAGACTGTTTCGACTTTCTGGTTGCGCATCGTGATCACTACGAGGGACTTCTATGGGGAGTCACTCAAGGGAATCCATTGTCCACATTCGACGATGGCGGAGGGCAGTACCGTTGGTGCACAGGTTTTGACCGGATCGGTCGCCTTTCAAGGCATTTAAATTATCCAGGGCCATAAGGTCAGCTGGTAATGGTTCCTTTGGAACCCAGGGGACTACTGTCCATTGATAAGTTATTAAGGGTTGTCTTAACATGACGCCTGAGGTGGAATTTAGTTGGAAAAGGTTAAGTGATTGGTTTAAAGGATAAGGGCCAGGTGGCCAACTAACAAGTACAATTAATTAATACGCGTATCTTGTTTGGTTATTGTTTTGGATTATTGGTGTTTAAATATTGGTTGTTATTTACTACTATGCACTGATGTTTGCAGGTGAACTGTTGTGTGATTGCTTAATAATTACAGTTATTGTTGTTATTATTGTAAACTGGTATATCATGTAAAGAATCTAATATCAAGATGGCTAAATGACTTAAGGAATCTAGATGACTTAGGACTACATTTAGCATACCAGCATTTCGATTGCTGAACCCTTCAATGGGCAAAACATTTCAGGTTACTGAATAAGACACAAGCCGGAGTGCGGGTTACAGGGTAGCTGATGTGTTCTCAAGAAACACTTTTAAGTTTATTTATGTATTGTATTATGGAGTTTATTGTATTCGGTTAGTTGCTCATTTAAGTTGGATTTGGTTTGTAATATTAAGAGTGCTCAGTATCTTGTTCATCACAGCGTGAGGAGTTGAAGTTGTTGGAAGGAGTAAGGATGCCTTCTTACTCACAGGGGTGAGTAACGGTGTGTAACACCAAGGATAGATAGTTTCATTTTCCGCTGCGAATTATTATTTATTATGCTACGACTTGCGACGTTATTACAGGTTTAGGATTAGGGGTGTTACAAAAAATGGCATCAGAGCGTAGTTACGCTCTGATGAAGGATACTGAGTCAAGAACATGAGCATATGAATATTGGGATACGGGGAAACGTCTGTGAGGATTCGTGACCTAGAAACAAGAAAAACCCTAGGGATATTTTATTGCTATTAGTTAGTTTTCTTACATGTTTGTGATTGTGAATGTAAAAACGGTGTAGCAACCGAGTAGAAATAATAGTATACTATCTTATAGATGTCGACAAGAGGAAGACCACGTGGAGGCAGCAGTGGACACGGTGGCGAGACACTGGCAGATGTCCCGGCGATACCAGGCCTAGCAGAGGCCATGGCAACCTTCGCGCAGCAGCTAGGAGCTCAATTTGCGGGACCATACCCCACCCGCCGCAGCCCAGGGAAACCAATTGGTTGAAGAGCGTTGCAGACGCAAGAGTTCCAACATACTCAGGGGAACCAGACCCCGCCGCACTGGAGAAATTCATAGTAGAGCACCAAAAGGCCTTCAAGGCTGTCAGAGTTCCAGAAGACCAGAAGGTCGACATCGCCGCGTACAACCTAAAGGATGCAGCTGATATTTGGTGGCGGTCTGTGGAGGGCCACCATAGAGCTACACCGGACTTTGGATGGACAGCGTTTGTAGAGGTGTTGCGGGAGAAGTACTACCCCGAACACTTGAAGCAGAGAAAGAGGCAAGAGTTGGAGACCTTAATCCAGGGGAGTCAAACAGTTGACCAGTACTACGCACGATTTATCAGTCTGCTAGATTACATACCAGGGGTCGACTACTCCGACACTGTGAAGATTCAGAAATTTAGGGGAGGTTTGCAATTTTGTATCCAGGGCGCCATGGGAGCAATACGTTTCACTACTATTCAAGAATGTTATGACGCCGCATCGGCAACAAAACTAATGCTTCAATCCAAGGAAGAGGCACAGGGAAAGAAGGGAAAGAATACTGAGGGAGAAGATGGGGGAGCAACATCTGGCGGTTACTACAAGAAGGGAAGTAAGAAACCTTTGATTGAGAAGGAGTACTCATATATTACCTACACTTATTTTGGTCACTAACCTAAACCTTCAACAGGAAATTATTTGATAAGAATAAGGGCGGAAGGACTTCCATGGTCAGAAGACGAAGGAGCAGGTCCCTCGTCTGACCGGCCCAGCTATTGATGCGCAACCACTAAGATTAGCACCACCTAAGGGTAAGAATAGCCACCTGTCACTTAACCAAAATATTTATTAGCTATACCTTTACTAAACCATGTTGTATAAAGAACAGGCAATAAGCCAACCCAGCGCCACTACTACTATAAGCGCTGTGGAAATGATCATCTGGGAGTAGACTGCACAGGTAGGAAGGTGAAGTGCCGCTATTGCAAAAAGGAAGGCCACCGGGAGTATGAATGCTTTTCCAACCCAGCAAGCAAAGTGTACAAGGGATCTAGGAGTTCACAGAGGACACCAGCTATAGAGACTGGAGGACCAAGAGGTGGTCAGACGCCGCAGAATAACACCTACACTAGAGGACCGGGAGGACAGCCATCCTCATCCGGGAGTCAGAAGGGAAAGGAGATAGTTCCAGGAAGAAACACCCCGTACTCAGTGGGAACTTCAGGCGCCGAGGCTAGAGCTCAGCGCGATACCGGTAAGCCTAGAACCTAAGCCAAGAGCATGATGCATGAATGTGTGTTTACCGTTATCAGTCGATGAGACTTGTATGTGTTTAATTCAAATAAAATTTAGAGAGACCTAACTTTGGAAATCTCTCACCTACTAGGATGTTTCGACATTTGTTATTCCTTACCTATGAGACCGAGGTAACCTGAGCCTATGAGTGAAGGTCAGAAATATCCAGAGAAAGAATGCCAAGTACTTCGACCCGGCATGATCCTACTCAAGCAATATTTAACCATAGATGAACAAGTAGCTATTGTAAATGAATTTAGAACTTTGGGAATAGGTCTTGGAGGATTTTACACCCCAGGATATGGTAGTGGATCAAAACTTAAATTGTATATGATGTGTATAGGTAAGGATTGGGATCCACAAACTAGGTTGTATCAAGAGATAAGAAAGATAGATGGAGCACGAGCTCCTAGGATGCCCGATATTTTTCAAATTTTAGTGACAGAAACGGTCAAGATTGCACAACAATTAGAAACCAACCCTATACCGGACATGAAAGCCGACATTTGTATTGCGAAATTCTATGAGAAAGGGGGAAACCTTGGATTACACCAGGACTGAGATGAGACATCTAAGTCAATTACCAGAGGGATACCAGTAGTATCATTCTCCATTGGAGATGATGCAAAGTTTCTATACAGTGACCAGAAGAGGATGGACAAAGCAAGAAAGATTATCTTGAAGTCAAGAGATGTATTGATATTTGGTGGAGAATCTAGATTAGTGTACCATGGGATTAAGAGCATTAGGTTGAACACACCCCCATCAATCTTAGTAAATACTACCAATTTGAAACCTGGACGGTTAAATTTGACATTTAGGCAATATTGATGTAATTATAAAGATTGTATGTAAGAATCATTGGATTAATGAATGGCATTTTAATTCCTTTGAGACATGCACCCCAGCCTCATTATCTTACGAATTGTTAACCTCAGGCCTCGAGTCTAATGGAGGAGCAGTGGTGAATGTGTTGGACAAGACCGAGGCCAAGGATAAGGGGAATGTCATCATGGGAACCTTCACAGTAAATGGCGTGAGTGCATTGATACTGTTCGATTCAGGAGCGTCTCATTCCTTTATATGCTCTATATTAGTAAGGAAGTTAGAGACAACCCCTGAGCCTCTCTCAGATTTCCTAGTCACACTACCGACGAAGGAGAGAGTGAGGTGCACGAAACTGCACAAGGGAGTTCAGATTAATATCATGGATGAAGAGTTTCACGCGGATTTGATTGAGCTTGATAATTTGGGTTTTGACATTATCATGGGCATGGATTGGCTTCAGAAATATAAAGGTCGACTACATTGCGCGGAGCATAGATTACTACTAAAGAGCCCAAAGGGCAAGACAGTTTCTTATCGCAGTACTCCTAGGGAGCCTACCTTTAAGCTAGTATCTACTATCACACTGATGAAGAAGGTGAAGAAGGGACAGCCAGTCCATTTGGCTTGTCGAACGCCTCAGCTATATTCATGGACCTTATGAACTGATTGTTCAGGGAGCAGTTAGACTCATCGGTAGTTGTATTCATCGACGAAATTTTAGTTTATTCTAAGACTAAGGACGAGCACGAGGTGCATCTGAGGCAAGTTTTGCAGACCATGAGAGAGAATTAATTGTATGCCAAGCTTTTGAAGTGTGATTTCTGGTTAGACAGTGTAGCTTTTCTAGGACTTGTAATATCAGCCAGCGGTATATCTGTAGACCCTGCAAAGATTGAGGCAGTTAAGACTTGGCCGAGACCGAAGATAGTGACAGATATCCGTAGTTTCTTGGGAGTAGCTGCTTACTATCGCAGATTTGTACAAGACTCCTCCAAACTGGCGAAACCAATGACGAACCTGATGAAGAAAGACTCTCCATTTGTATGGACTGAAGATTGCGAGCATTCCTTTCAGACATTGAAGGACCTACTGACGTCGACACCCATACTCACCATTCCAGAGGGGACCGACGGATTTGAAGTTTATTGCGATGCCTCAGGCACAGGGATAGGGTGTGTACTTATGCAGAATGGAAAGGTTTTTGCTTATGCATCACGACAGCTGACGAAACACGAAGAGAACTACCTGACTTACGATTTAGAATTGGGAGCAGTTGTGTTTGCACTGAAGATCTGGCGCCACTACTTATATGGAGTTACAGTGATAGTCTACTCAGATCATAAGAGCCTCCAGCATTTATTCACTCAGAATGAAATACCCAAAACATAGATATGGTGTTTAGGGGATAAGCTAAGATATAAGGAGGCTAAATAATGCCTTAGAAACATTAGAAAACAATTTAAATCAAAGGAAACACCATAAGAGCAATTTAAGCAAAAACGTGCTCTAAGCTTGGAGAGACTTGGGTGAGCACCCAAATATCATTCTAAGACCTTATTAATATCCTAATGGTCATTTTAAGTCAATTACCAAAGAAAACCAAGCTCAAAAACAAGTTAACACACAAATTGTGCTTTAAGGACTCTTAAAGCACAATTTTGAAAAATTGTCTTAGAAAGGGGTTTTAAGTGGCTAAATGCCCATGATTACTCCTTAATTAACTTGTGTACTAATTAGTATCAAATTAGGAAGTCTAAATCAATGGGAAATCAAAAATTTCACAAATATGTGCACTAATTTGTGAATAGTGCTCAAATTGGACTAGTTTAGCATTAAGTCAATATAAGCTAATTAATTGGTCAATCAAGACCATAAATATCTTGTTTATTAAGGGGGTGGCCGGTTTTGATGTGGGGAGTCACCACTTGACTCATCAATTAAAGAAAAAAGAGAAGAGATAAGGCAAATAGTACTAATTACCTTTTAAATAAAATCTTGCTTTAGCTTCCCTCTCTCCTCCTTTCTTCATTCTTCATCTTCTCCACCGATTTCTCTTGATCGCTT
The DNA here is from genome assembly GCA_023374045.1 of Limonium bicolor. Classification (NCBI taxonomy): domain Eukaryota; kingdom Viridiplantae; phylum Streptophyta; class Magnoliopsida; order Caryophyllales; family Plumbaginaceae; genus Limonium; species Limonium bicolor. Next base: position 250,477,779 of record CM041778.1, on the reverse strand, counting down.
TCTTCTCTTTCACGTAAGAAGCAACCTCCAAGCTAGCTCCATCTTCCTTGCCCACATCTTGCTCATTTAAGCTCCAAAATCAAAACCAAGCATATATATCTCTTAGTTAGCTCAAGCTCTTTCTTCCTATCCTTTCAAGCCTCTATGAGCTTCATTTCGGTGCCAAGTGAAATCCCCATTGAAGGGGGAAAATAAGCTTGAGGAGTTCATTAGCTTCTCCATTCTCTTAAGGTAAGGAATATGTAAGAAAATCTACGTTTCCACCATTTTTCTTCATTACCGAAAATGGATACTCATGGGGCTTCATTGTTATGCCTTGTTCTAGCTTGTTTCCTATTCTCCAAGGGCTAGAGGAGGTCCTTCTTGCTTCATATCCAAGCCTATTCTAAGACTCCAAGGTAAAACAATCAATTTAATACCTTAAAGCACATTTTTAACCTAGGGTTTGTTCCTTAAGGTTAATGTATTATCTAGCACTCATTAGAGTCATTGGATATTGGTTAGAACATTGGCAAGGATAGTGTGGTTGGTGACCGAGATTGTTCAAGGAAAAAGCTAAGGAGGAAAGTTTGTGAGCTTGTAAAAGAACAAGGTAAATTACTTACCTTAAGGTGTTTTATTGTTTAAGGGGTGGGATTTAGATATGTGAGGAGTTTAGTGTAGAGTTTACATTGGGAAAGAGTTATAAAAACCTAGGAGAAACAATGATTATACTTGTGAACTTGTGACTAAGGAGCAAATGAGAAAGGAGATAGTTTAAGAATGACAAGATGAATTATAAGAGAATTTATATTGCAATGGGAGCCTTGTTGTGTGTATTTGCAGGTCAAAGGATATATATATTGTGGAAATAAAGTGTTTAAGATTTATGCATTTAAGGGCCTAAGAGCCAAGTCATTTAAAGGCCTAAGTGCCAAGCAATTTAAGTTTATGCACTATATTGTGATGTAGTGTAGTTTTGGTGTATGATGTGTGTTAAGAAGGTGTAATGAGAATTTGAATTTTGATAGCTATTTGATGGTGAAAAACTAAATGTTTTGGTGTAACAATATACTAGAGAACCCATGGCAAAATTTAGTGAAGAACCTAAGTGTTTAAGATGTGTTAAGGAGATTTCATGACTAAGGAAGCACTAGGAAACTTTGGGAGTTGTTTTGATGAGAAAGAGTGAGTTTAAGGTGTTTTTATTAGTTAGAATGACTTAGGCATCATCATGGAGGATTTAGGGATCAAATGAATGCTTTGGGATATACTTGTGTATTTAGGACTTAGGCAAATATTGGTAAACAAGTAGAGAGCAAATAATGTGTTGAAAGGAGAAGGGATAAACTTGTGAAGGAACTTTAAGTAGTTGCATAAAGGAATTTTAGATGGTGAAAGATGCTTGGGAGATGATGTTATAGTGGTGAGGAAACATTTGGGCATAGTGGTTATGGTAGGTATGAACCACCACTTGGAAGCCTATTGAAAAACATACAAGTGTTGGCATTATTTCAAGGAAAATGCATAATGACTAAGATGGATATTGGTGAGTGATTTAATAAGTTTAATGGAAGGATAAAGGTGTGTGTTTGAAGTGCTCAAATGAGGTTAGAACATACTAAGATATATGGGGTGAAGTTTGGAGTCAAATGGGAATTTAGAAACAAGGGTCTGGAGCCGACCGACCTTAGGGACCGGACCTGCAAGGTCGGTCGAGCTCAGTTTACACTACCGGAAAGAGTTTCTGGAATGGACCGACCTTGGGGACCAGACTTGCAAGGTTGGTCGGGCTTGTATTTTGTGTACGAATTGAGTCACTGGAATGGACCGACCTTGGGACCGGACTTGCAAGGTCGGTCATGCCTAAAATTTTGTATGAGAATTAGTCTCTAGAATCGATCGAACTTGGGACCGACCTTGACAAGGTCGGTCGGGCCTAAATTTTCAACGGGGAAAACTCTCGGGAATGGACCGACCTTGGGGACCGGACTTGCAAGGTCGGTCGGGGTAAAATTTTCAAACGGTAATTTGTCCTGGAATGGACCGACCTTGGGTAAGGTCGGTCGGCATGGTCGGTCGAGCCAAAAACATATAAAAAAAGAAATTTTCAATTCTAAAGATGTTAATGGGTATTAGGGTACCCCATTAAGAGGGTAATGATGACTAGGAACCTAAGGACCTAAGGAATTAAGTTAAGTTAAGTATAAACCTTAATGTTTGAAATTAAGTTTATAAGGTTAAGTGGTAAGGACTTAAGAGGGTATTGAATGAGAATCTTTAGGGACTAAGTGAGTTAAGTAAGGTGCAATGACTAATGGCCTAAAAATTAATGAATGTTTTAGGTTTGTGAATTGGGGCCTCGGAGAAGGTTAAACAAATGACAGTCGACAGTGAACGGTACAGTCTTTCTTGTGACCTGCTTGCTAACGAGGTGTCCCTCGGCTTGTGTGCTATCTGTTTATTTGCTATGACTAAGACAAGATAAAGCATGAAACCGGTTATACTTGTTCTCGTTGTGAATGTGTTTTCTTTACACTAACCCACAAGATTTGAGATTGCTACTAACTAAGTTTAGTACATATTGAGTTAAGAAGAGGAGTTAAGTATTGGTATTCGTTGGTTAATACCCGTTAAGGTTTAACCAACACTTGGTTTGTAAGATTTTCACTAACTGGAACTTAAGGGGGGAGTGAGGAACCCGGGACTGACTCCGGTCATGCATGCTAAGGAAAAGGGGGTCGGTATCTGAATCAGATCCGTCCTCCACTTAAGGACTTGTCTTTGGACTTGTTGCCTAGGGTCGGTTGCCGGCTCAGCTACACTGGACTCCCGTCCAAGGTAGGTGGCATTAAGATGGTGCGGTAGGATCACCAAATCCTAAGTTTAAGATAAGATACAACCATTTCCATTCTAGAAACGGTTTCTATACTGAGATTAAGATAAGGTTAAGACTGAGGTAAGTTAAGGTGAACTGAGGTTAAGTGGAATCAGATCTGGAGGAGGTTATTACTAACCCACTTGGTAAGGGAATGCTTGAGTCGTTCATTTGTGTGAACTATGTATGTTCATCTGTGGATGGTTGTTTTATTGCACTTCATATTATGATTGTGTATCTAATCAATTTCCATGCTATCGACAATTAGTCGTCGTAGCCCCGTTAGCTTGGGGCCACGAGAGGGTCGTACCAGCATTCGTGCTGACCCCCTTTGGGGGCTGTTTTTACACTTGCAGGTAAGCGGCCCATGAAGTCACACCATGAGAGTAGGAGCGGTTAGACTTAGGAAGGGTATTTATTTTTGAGCACGGGTTGCGCTTGTGCCCCCGTCTGTTAATATTTAAACTGATGGAAGTTTATGTTGTTACTTGAGATACTCGAAACTCGGTTGGTCGGTTTGTATATTTTGGATAAGTATTGTAAATTAGTAAAGTTCGGTATATTCTTTTGATCAGACCGTGGCAAGGTCCCGGTCTTAGTTTATTCCGCTGCGATCATTGTGATTAAGTTGTTAAGTTTTGCGATAACCACGATTGGCTTTGGACGGGGTGTTACACAGAAGGAGCTTAACATGAGACAGAGGCGATGGGTTGAGTTTCTGAAGGACTACAACATCGACCTCAGGTACAAGGAGGGCAAGACAAATGTAGTTGTTGACGCCCTGAGCCGTAGAGCTCATTCCTTATTTGCCATGACAGGAGACAACGGCCTCATCAAGGAGGTACGTTTTGCTCAGGAAAGTGACCAGTACATGAAGACTATCAGGCAGCAGTTGACTGACGGTATCTTTGAGAGACAGAAGTATGATTTTGTTCTCACTGAAGACGGGTTAATCAGAATAAATGGTCATTTGTGCATTCCAGAGTCCAGCCCAGACTTGAAGGAAAAGATATTACAGGAAGCTCATTGCTCATCCTTATCAGTACACCCATGATCATCGAAGATGTATAAGGATCTGAAATTACATTTCTGGTGGAGTGGTATGAAGAAAGATGTCGCAGAGTTTGTGGCAAGGTGTATGACGTGTCAGAAAGTGAAATTTGAGCACTGGAGGCCGGGCGGTTTAGTACAGCCGATGCCCATTCCCTATTGGAAGTTCGAGGATATATCCATGGATTTCGTGGTCGGTCTTCCACCGACTAGAGGAGGTGCTAACATGATATGGGTCATCGTCAACAGACTGACAAAGGTAGCAAAGTACATTCCTATCAAGGACACTTGGAAGGTCCCCAAGCTGGCGGACCTCTTTCAGAGAAAGATTATTAGACACCACGGTGTACCTAAGTCTATTGTGTCAGACAGGGATTCGAGATTCATTTCCAGATTTTGGCGACAAGTTCAGGAGGCATTGGGTACGCGGCTGAAGCTAAGTACAACCTTCCATCCACAGACAGATGGTCAGAGTGAACGAAGGATTCAAGCATTAGAGGACATGCTTAGAGCTTGTGCCTTAGATTTCTAGGAAAGCTGGATAGATCGACTACATTTGATCGAGTTTACGTACAACAACAGCTATCATGCATCCATTCAGATGCCACCATTTCAGGCATTGTACGGCAGGCCATGTAGGACACCACTATGTTGGGACGAGGCCAGTGAGAATATCATCTTAGGGCCAAAGTACCTAGACCAGATGAAAGAAGATATTGTGCAGATACGCAAAAACATGAAGATAGCCCAGGACCGACAGAAGTCATATGCTGATGTTCGGAGGAGAGACCTCGAGTTCGCAGTAGGCGATCGAGTCTTCCTAAGAGTTTCACCTATGAAGGGAGTTTTCAGATTTGGGCAGAAGGGCAAGCTTAGCCCGAAGTATGTAGGACCGTACCTTACACTGGTGGAACGGAAGCCTTTAATGACGGTGGTTTAATCACGGCTTTAACAGAAACCGTAATTAATATGAAGGCCGGAGTTAATTAACGACGTTTATTGAATTAACCGTAAGCAATAATCGATCGGAGGTAGGCGCGCCTTTTTTAGGACGGACTTTAGATGACGGTTATCAGTGAAACCGTAATCTAAAGTCCCGTGTTGACGCGCGCTTTACGGTCAACGGACTTTAGATTACGGTTTACTAATAACCGTCAGCTAAAGTCCGTCCTAAAAAAGGCGCGCCTACCTCCGACTGATGGTCAACGACGTCGTTTTCACCTGACGCCAAATATTTCCCGTGTTATTTGATTTTTTCGACGCCGCGCGTAATCTAATTATAGTTAACGACGTCGTTTATCAGTGTATTTTAGATTAAAAATAACTTTATATTAATGTGTTACATATGTTTGATCGAATAAGACTCATGGCTTAATGGCCGTGGGTACATGAGTCAACACCATCGATCTTGAGTTCGAAACCCAGCATAGGCCAAATAATTTTCGCGCTATTTTTTTTATTTCGTTACACTTTAGATTACGGTTCTTTAGGAACCGTCATTTAAAGTGTGACTTTACATTACGGTTTTCATGTAAACCGTAATCTAAAGTCCTTTTAACTACAACATTTGCCCGTTTTCTCACACTGTACTTACAGTAACTCTTCTTTCGCGCTATCTTCCTCACTGAAATCGCCTCCTCTCTCCCGTCACCTTGCTAACGCCATCGCCGCCGTCGCTCCCACCACCTTTGTCACTCCCATCGCCGCCGGTCACCACCCATCTACCACTGGTCTCACCGTCGACCTCTCTATCGCGTATTGGGTATGCGATCGATTGATTGTCGTTTTTTTCTAACTTTGTTCATATACATGCATTTCGATTGCAAGTTCTAACCTCGTTTCTATCGAATCCTGAGAGTGTAATGGCAAATGTTCTAACCTTGTTCATATATTTGTGCCCAGATTCACAGTTAATTGCAACCTAGTTCGTGGGCTGATTTCTACACTACTTGCCCACTTCGGTGCTTAGTAACGGTAATTTTGCAAAGCAAACTGTAAACTGCTGTATTTATTTATTCTTAGCATTTAGTATTACAATTAATAAATAATAGTGTAGTTTTAAAAATGCTACTACTTAAAACTGCCACAGGAAAGAAAGTAAGTTCAAGTATATTACCGATTCCTGAAAATAGCTCATTTTCAACTGCTCAATCTGCTATGCCAGATGCTCTCTGTTTGATTCACAATCTGTGACAGGAATCAACAATGCTATTGTTATAACCACCAGAAAGAATAAGATGAGTTTCGGTATTTTAATGGTTCTAGAATGACTAGTTTCAGTCCTTCAATCTGAAGTACTGCAGAGAAGGTCATAAATAAACTTCATATATAGTAGAATAAGATAAGTTTATGTATGTTACTAGTTCTAGATGGTGCGTGCAAATTTGACTTTGATAAAACTGATTTGGAGACGTTAGAAATATAGGGGAGATGCTGTCGATTTTTTTCCGCGGTTTAGCTAGCATTTAACCTTGATTTTTTGATGAATTCTAATGTTGTCGTTTTTCATTTATGCATCAGGACTACGACTTTATTTAGGCTTCCGACCTCAACCGTCTTAGCATCGGCTAATCGTCTACCAGAGGTAAGATTTATATATACATATAATATTTGACAAACTACCAAACATAGTTATCCGCCCAAGATATACCTAATAGAGGTATATCTTCGGCAGTCCCTGTCGGGACTGTCCACGATTGTTAAATCACACACCTAGGGTGTGAATGTGCTTTTAATATGTACTTTATTGATTATTTCAGCAGTATCTCTTTATTGTTCTTCGAATGCATATATTATTGATTAATATCATAATATCGTGCATTTGAAGAACTGTAGGGAGATGCTGCCGAAATTTTCAATAAATTACATATTAAAAACACGTTCACCGGTGGGATTTAATACTCATGGATGGATTTAGGTTGATAAGATACAAAAGTGTAAAGACTCTGCCACGGGTGACGGTATGAAATGGCTGCCTTCATATAAATAGCTAGAAGGAGATGGAACGTTCGTGGATTTACAGCGGAAATTTGGACGACAAGTTTTTAGAAGGAGTTGATAAGTTATGCACGGTGTTGGCGAACAATCTGAAACCTACAGACAAGGGATACATATTTTGTCCGTGTATCGACTGCCAAAACAATCTGAGATATCGCGGCGTTGAAACAATTAAGGAACATCTGATCCGCCGCGGTTTTACAAAAGATTTCCAAGACATAATCCGATGGCATGGTCAGAGTGCGTTCGATGTTATTAAGCCTGACGAAGGGGATAATGGTCAGGCAAACACAGAAACAGAACTTGGAGATGATACAGTTGCTGGTGATCCAGAAGACGTTACAGCGAACGTTGTGCCAGATTTCTGGGATGATGACATTGAGACTATGCTTGAAGATGTGGAACGACATTACTCTAACACGCCAGACAAGCATGAAAATTTGTTGGATTCATCCAAAACACCGTTGTACCCCGGGTGTGACCCTACAAAGTTAAGCAAGTTGAGTGTCGTCCTCAAGCTATTCAACTTGAAAGCGAAACATGGCTGGAGCGACGTAAGTTTCACTGACCTCCTGGAACTATTGAAATACGTTCTTCCGGTGGACAACGTTTTACCAACGACTACGTACTCAGCCAAAAAAATGATGTGCCCAATGGGTATGGGGTACCAGAAAATTCATGCTTGTCCAAATGGTTGCATGCTGTTTTGGAAATCGGATGAATTTGCTGAAAGCTGTTCAGCATGTGGAGCGTCACGGTATAAGAAACAACAAACTCACATCAGCGGTAGTAAGAAAGGTTCACCAGCTAAGGTATTGTGGTACCTGCCCATCATTCCAAGGTTCAGACGTTTGTTCTCCATTGAGAAAGACGCAGAGAATCTTCGGTGGCATTCAGTTCACAGGAAAAAGGATGGCAGATTGAGACATCCCGCTGATGCACCACAGTGGAGAAACATAGACGTAAAATTTCCTGAGTTTGGTAACGAACCGAGAAACCTAAGGCTAGGCTTGTGCACGGATGGGATGAACCCTTACGGTACTTTGAGTAGCATACACAGTACCTGGCCTGTGCTTTTGGTTATTTACAATCTACCGCCGTGGTTATGCATGAAACCAAGACACATCTTGTTGTCTTTGTTAATATCTGGTCCAAAGCAACCGGGCAACAAAATTGACGTATTCCTACAACCTTTGATAGAGGATCTACAACTCTTGTGGAATGAAGGGGCTACGGTTTACGACTCATTCAGTAAAGAGGACTTCAATTTGCGTGCTATGTTGTACTGCACAATCAATGATTTCCCCGCCTATGGTAATCTTTCAGGCTATTCAATCAAGGGGGCGTTGGCGTGTCCGATTTGTGGTGAAAACACTTGTAGCATTCGCTTGAAACATAGTGGGAAAACCGTGTATATGGGCCACCGAAAAATGCTTCCAAAAGGACATAAGTATCGAAAGATGGCGAAAGAGTTCGATGGGAAAACTGATCACAGCATGGCGCGCCAGCCTTTGACAGGTACAGAGATTTACAAAAAGTTGGATAATATTGTGAACAACTTCGGGCCGCCAACCAAAAGTGGTGAAAAAAGTGTCTGGAAAAAGAAATCAATATTTTGGGAACTACAGTACTGGCAGCATCTGGAGGTTAGACATTGTATCGATGGGATGCATGTCGAGAAGAACGTGGGTGAAAGTTCACTAGCACCCTTTTGAACATAAAAGGAAAGACAAAGGATCATTTGAAAGGAAGAAAAGATTTAATTGAGTTGGGCATACGCACAGAGCTTGGCCCGCAAGAACGTGGAAAACGCACATTCTTGCCTCCTGCCTGTCACACTCTGTCTAAAGAAGAGAAACATAGTCTATGCAGTACCCTTTACAACATCAAGGTGCCATCAGGTTACTCCTCAAACATAAGAAACCTAGTGTCCATGACAGATTTCAAATTAGTAGGAATGAAATCTCACGATTATCATGTCCTACTTCAAGAATTTTTGCCAATTGCACTACGTGGGATCTTGCCGGATGCTGTCAGACACACAATCACAAACGTCAGTGTCTTCCTCAAATCCATTTCGTCTAAGGTTCTTGATGTGGACACTCTGTCTAAATTACAAAAGGATCTTATTGTGACAATGTGCCAGCTGGAGATGTATTTTCCTCCATCGTTCTTCGACATAATGATACATCTCCTCGTGCATCTTGTAAGAGAGATTCTGATGTGTGGTCCTTTGTACCTTCGCTACATGTATCCGTTCGAAAGGTACATGGGTGTCCTGAAGAAGAAAATGAAGAACCGTCGTCACCCAGAGGGTAGTATTATAGAGGGCACTATCACAGAGGAAGTTGTAGACTTCTGCACCAATTACCTAGAAGGTGTCGATACCATTGGACTTCCACGTTCTAGACACGAGGGCAGATTGAAGGGTGTTGGCACGGTTGGAAGGAAACTGAAAAGAATTGACATAGACACTCTTAACAAAGCTCATTTAGTTGTGCTAAGTCATCTTGAAGATGTTGAACCATACTTTGATGAACACTTGTGTGTTTTAAGAGCACAATATCCAAACATGAGTGACGTCAGACTACAAAATGAGCAGAATAGGACATTTGTCCGATGGTTCAAAGAGAGAGTGTTGTCCGATCAGTCCACGAATGTGCCTGAACTGATTAAAGTAGTTGCATTTGGACCAAATCTGGATGTAATTTCTTATGAGGGGTACGATGTCAACGGATTCACCTTTTTCACAGAACGTCAGGATCAGAAGTCAACGAATCAAAAGAGTGGTGTAGAGCTTGAAGCTTATCAAAACTTATATGACGTCGGTGTCGTGGGTCATAGTCCTGTCTCAGTACAACAATCATATTTCGGTGTTATACAAGACATCTGGGTATTGGACTACAACAGCTACGAAATGTGTGTTTTCCGCTGTAACTGGGTTAACAACATTCATGGCTACCGTGAGGAGGAGCATGGTATGAAACTGGTTGATCTGTCTAGAGCTACTCCCACGGTTGAGCCATTCGTTGTTGGGACGAAGGTTAAGCAGATATTTTATGTAACTGATCCCTGTAATCCTAGATGGTCTGTTGTGCTTAAAGGGAGAAGAGGAATAGTTGGTGTGGATGGTGTGGTTGATGATGATGAGTATGATGCAGAAGATGAACCTCCAACTGTTCCTATTTCATTGGAAGAGGCTGAGGTCACAGGTCATCGTGAGTATATACGATCAGACCATAACGAGGGAATGTGGGTTGAGAGATAATGGTGTATGTAAGTTATTACTATAAAAATTTATATGAAATTACCACTCTTTTATTTATTGCTTGTTTATGACCATTATGAAATGCTTAATTTAATTCAAATTGTATTTCAATCCTTGCAGGCATGGCTGATCAGGACATGGCTGATGCAGAGTTCGATTTATTTTGTCGTAGAGGAGGAAAATGAGCAGCGAATGGTACCGGTCCCATCTACATCTGCCGCTGCTGCTGTTGCCCCCCCATCTGCCGCTGCTACTGTTGTCCCATCCACATCTGCCGCTGATGCTGTTGGCCCTTCCATGAGTGCACCTTCTACGAGTGCTACTCAGAGACCCAGAGGTAGAGGTCCGACCCGTGGGTTGAAACTGCAGAAAGAGGATCAGATTAGTCTTCTGTGGGACCAGTATGGGAGGTATGGTGGGGGCAGCAGGTCAGAGTTCGGTAGTATGCTAGGGACTCTGGCCAGATCACATTGCTGCATCAACCACACATGGAAACAAGTCCCGCAAGAAGTAAAGGAGACCATCTGGAAGAAGGTGCAAGAACGGTACAAGATCCCAGAAGAAGTGAAGAAGACCGTTCTTTCTTTGGTGGCCGGCAAAGCTAAATCATTCCGCCACTACTTGGTTGAGCATTGGATCAACAGGGTGCCCCCACGTGAGCCTCCGCCGTATGTTGTGTACAACGGCATGATCACTGAAGAGGAGTGGAAGGAGTTCGTTGAGCGGCACGCCACCCCCGAGTTCAGGGTATGTTTGTGTGTACTCTTTTCTTAATTAATGCTCATAATGCTTTATCCCTGATTTTCTAATTAATTTCCTGTTGTACTTTCTTAACAGCAAGTACAAGAACAAGCACGGCAAAACCGTGAAGCTAATCTCTACCCCCACACCATGGGACGAAGGGGATATGTGGGCAGCCTCGAGGGATGGAAAGAAGCTGGTTTGCTGACACGGAGGAACGAGGATGGAAGTGAATGCCCGATCGAGGATGTCTCTGAGGCGAGGAGGGTGCAGATGTACATACTGGGACGCCAGAAAACGACCAGCGAAGGTCAGAGGATATTTCCTAATGCTGCGATGGAACAACTGGCTAACCAAATTGTAAGTATTTGAAAGTAGCTGTTAAATAATTTACTTATATACTCAAGTGTTTGTTGATCTTAAATTTAGTGTTAACTTCTTTGAAAATTGGACAGTACGAAGCGGCACAGAGAGGAGAAGTAGACTTACACGCTCCTCCTTCTCAAGACGACGCGCTCAATCAAATGCTTGGGAAGAAGGATCACCCGGGGCGTGTTAGAGGATTTGGGGGAGAAGTACGTCAGAAGAACGTATTCCCTCGCCATCTGCTAGGAAGGGTCAGATGAGTGCTGCTGAAGTCGAGGCGATGGTAGAGCGTAAGTTCGCTGCTGAGCGCCAAGCTAATGACGAGAAACAGGCTGCTGAGCGCCGGGCTATCGAGGAGAGGCTGCAGGAAGCGTTGAATGCGATTGCACATGCGACTACTCAGCAGCAGCAGCTAGATCCTCCTCGACTGTCTTCCTCGTCTAGTTGTGCTCCGGCCGCTGACCCGTACCCGTTTGCCAACATCCAGGTTAACTTTGTTTAACTATTTTTCTCCTAAAATAAAGTTATTTAAATAGTATTAGATTGGACTCACTTATTTATTTCACGTATTATCTCTGTTTATTAAAGGAGCAAAAAAAATGTCGTCTCCAAATACCATTAGACGGGCACCCTGTAGATGCGGCCTACGGGACGGTGTTGCCATCAGGTCCACTCACGCTCATCAGTTTCGTACGTCTACCCCCATTCTACGCGCGTGTGACCTTGGACCTGATAGTTGATGGATTTGAGCATGCATACCTTCCGATGGCGTTTGACAACAAATGCACGCTGATCGAAGCGAAGGGAGACTATTGCCCTGGCCAGCATGTTATATTGTTGTCACCGATGAGGTAAGACTGTTTGACAACCATGTATACTAATAAAATGCATTATTTAGCATTAAGTGTCTAATCTAATCTATTATAGATCCCTGAGCTTCCTCGCCGCGTAACCCGGCCCAGACTAGAAGAGACCAGCGCGCCGGCGAATCCTGATCTCCCTGAGCTTCCTCGCCGCGTATCCCGGCCCAGAGAAGAAGAGATCTGCGCGCCGGCGAATCCTGTCAGAAGTACAAGGGTATGTTCTAGATAATTGTTTAATGTTACTATAATAATCAATTAGTAATTATCTTTACATTGATGCTTTACTGTTTGTGTGTGAAGGGTAAGAATCCAGTGAGTCGGGGTGCGAAAGGTAAGAATCCAGCGCCCGTCCGGGGTCGCACCAGGACTTCTGAGGCGCCTAAAAATAAGCTCGCACTGCCACAAAAACTTGTTAATGTTTTGGGGCCAAGCAGATGAATCTCTACGACAAGATCATGTTGAAGTCATCTCAAACTAACAACTTCATGATGACGCTTCCAAAGTCGATGTTTCACTACGAAGAAGATATGATGACGGCAATCAATGAGGACATCGAGAGAGATCAGAGGATGATGTGTGGAGATTATCTGAACATTAACATTATTCAAGCTTATCTAAAGTAAGTGTTCTTTCCTCATACTGTAAAAACATATAGAATAAGTATCTATGAAGTTGCATTGGCTAACTTTTTATAGTACATGTGATATAATAGATGTCTGCTTGAGAGATGTGCTGAGAAGGACATGACCTCCATTACTGCGGTGTGCCCGGAGCGTTTATCGTACGATTCAGTCACTAGGGACCCGGGAGGTTTTGTGAATACATGATTCATTGCTTCAATGTTGTTGATCAACAGAATAAATTATTCATTCTAATGCCGTATCACCAAACGTGAGTTCTAATATAAAATTACATACTAATTAGCTAACTTTTTTACCTTCATTTCTCATTTCATTTTGTATTTGACATTGTAGCCACCACTGGGCTTTGTTTATATTCTGCGCTGCCACCGCTACTCTGCTCGTTCTAGATCCACTAGGGCAGTGGACAGAATTCAACACTGAAGACTTAATCAAAGAGTAAGTTTTATTACTATTTAATTGTTTGTAAGTTTTTTGAACCAAAATTAATGTACTTGTTCATTTTGCTAAACGCTTTTGTTAATATATGTAACAGTTGTTACAAAAAACCCCTCAGGAGAGTTTGGTGATTTGACCGTCAATTACATCAAGGTTTGGTAATTCATGTATTTCATTCGTGCTGCTATTATCTTTGTACAATTGTTTTACATTTGTGAATTTTGGTGATTTAGTGCCCTACCCAAAAGGATTCTAAGAGTTGTTGCGGGTACTACGTGATGCGGTATATGTACGAGTTCTGCGGGTACTTCCCAAGTTTTAAGAATGATATTGACAAGGTAATACGAACGCTGTCTTGTATTTAATTCTTTCGGCAGATTTTTTGTGTCTTTATCTTAATCTCATTATGTGTTCCATTCCTTTTCTTGTTGCAGATTAAAGAGCATTATGCAGATTCAAGACTTATGCTCCTGCCGACTTGTTGCATGTCAGAGAGAGCATGGCAGCCATGTTTATGAGAATGGAGTGGTAGACTACTAGCTGCTGCTGTAACATATTTTTTGTTAGTTGCTGCTCTGATTCTGTTAGTTGCTGCTGCAACAGATTATATTGTGTAACAAATTATATTTTTTGTTAGTTGCTCTGATTCTGTTTGTAATGAATTATGCTAGCTGCTGCTGTAACAGATTCTAGCTGTTGTATTGAATGTTCTGTTGCAATTGTGCGCAGAAATGAATTTGCAATTGTTATCTCTGTTGCAATTGTGTAACAGATTGAATATGTTACAGATTTTCGATCTGGTGCTTTATTAGATGTTATCTCTGTTGCAATTGTGTAACAGATTGAATATGTTACAGATTTTCGATCTGGTGCTTTATTAGATGTTATCTCTGTTGCAATTGTGCGCAGAGAATGAATTTGTGTTGTTGGTATTTGATTCAGGTGGTTCAATTGTGCAGTTTCTGCCCTCTGTTGCTTATCTGTTACAATTCTGTCTCTGTTGCAATTGTGTAGATTTGTAAAAAAAAATTACACTTTAGATTACGGTTCTAACAATAACCGTAATCTAAAGTCCTTTGGGCGCGCGCCAAAAGACTTTAGATGACGGTTATTGCCAAAACCGTCATCTAAAGTGTCGACTTTACATTACGGTTATTTGTAAAACCGTGATCTAAAGTCCTTTGGTTCGCGCGCGCCAAAGGACTCTAGATCACGGTTTTACAAATAACCGTAATGTAAAGTCAATGACACGCGGGCCGGAAAAGGGACTTTAATTACGGTTTTAAACCGTAATTAAAGAAACGCCATCTTTATTGACGCCCGCATAGATTACGGTCCAGAACCGTAATTATACACGGTTTTGGACCGTAATTAATGGGTCGCGTTCCACCAGTGTTATTATGGAGCGAGTGGGCCCATTAGCTTACAGATTAGATTTACCTATTGAGCTTGGGAGAGTGCATAATGTGTTTCACATTTCTCAGCTAAAGCAGTATGTGTCTCAGCCATCACATGTCTTAGAGCCCGAGACACTCGAGCTAGATCCTACACTTAGATATGAGGAGACCCTAGTTCGCATTTTAGACTCCAAGACTAGGGAGACCAGGAACAAGACCATCAGGATGGTCAAGGTTCTGTGGTCAAACCACGATATTGAGGAGGCGACATGGGAGTTAGAGGACCCCATGCGAGACAAGTATCCAGCACTTTTCTGTTAGTTTGTGTATACTTGTGGGGGTACGTGGGCGTAACCCTTTTTAAGGGGGGTAGAGCACCACATGCGACTTGCATATTTGCAGTCTGGTTTTGATTTGTGCTTGGTTGTATGTGTTTGATTGTTCCACATGTGTGCACTTGAGGTGATGGTTATTGATGTGTTCTATGTAACACTTGGTATTGATGTGTTCTATGTAACACTTGGATGGTTAATAATAGCACATTTATTTGCTTTACAGTATTTATCAAATTACTTATGCTATGATTACATTGATTATCACGAACAAAGGATATGTGTTTACTTGAGTTACATACACTCGGATTACTGATGGAATGTAGAGGTGTCAGTATAGTATTGACACCCATGAATGATAAGTATACAGGAATAGATATGAGAAACTTGATTCCATAGGTTAAGTAAGTATAAGTTTTGACTTCGGGACGAAGTCCTTTTAAGTGGGGTAGACTGAAATACCCCTAACATTTAAATAATTAAATAATGATAAATAAGTATTATTTAGGGGATTATTAAACCCTAAAGAAGGTATATAAACACTTAGGCGTTAAAAACACACCTAAACTCCTTAAGGTCAAAAACGTGTGTTAAAGCCCGACCTTAACCTAACAAAGTTATATAAGCTATAAACCTCAAAGGAAGTTAATCAAGGATCATTATATGACCCTTAGAACATAGGACCTCATCTAAAACTGAGTAAAAATACAAAATGCTCGGGAGTTCCCTTAAGGGCCTTAAAGTCCCGAAAGTCCCGGAAATACTTTATAGGATGAAGTAAAGCATTACACTTCATTCCAATTCTACCATAACACTTTATTAAAAATTTAAGATGAAGTCCTCATGGTATATTTTCAATTAAACGCAAAGCGCTCGGAGGTTCCCGACGAGGGCCCCATAAACCCTTGGGAATGCCCCAGAGAAGTGCCGAGGTGGCACAAAGTCCTATATAATTCATTCTAAGAGTTCCTAAAATTATTATTCAACATTCTAAAGAGAATCCTCGAGCTACTTTCTAAAAAATAAACAAAGTGCTCGGACAAATTTCTTAACGCTCCTATTTTGCCTCAGGAGTGTCCCGGTAGCCCGGAAATCGTGTCTTGAGTTGATATAACCCCATATGACTCAATGTAACACCTTAATATATTATTATTGAAAATAAACAATGTTTATAAACACTTGGAACTCATAGCGACAACTTATTTCCCAGAAAATCCTTAAAGCACAAAAACGCACCTTCGGATGTCACAAAAATGCGTTTTACGATATTACCTTGACGTTTTTGAGGAGCCACGAGTTGATAATATTAAATGGGGAGGAATTGACCATCTAAATCAATTAAAGTCAGTTCTAAACACATATCACAAATAGGGCCAATTTAATCATAAAAAAGGTACCATAAATCAGCATTTCTACCTTAGAACTTTCATCTTTTACCTTAGTATAAATGTACCAATTAAATGTTGTGACTTATAACATGTTATAATATGGTCTTAATACAATATAGTGTGACAGGAATCAAATTAAAAATCAGTCCCATACAGTCCCTATTGTAGGCGCCATTTTAGGTGATTTTTGACTAGTTTTTAGTTGTAAATTGACTTATGGAATGTGACTCATCTCCCATGTGCCATATGTTATAATGTCAAATAATATCAGCCAAATGAGGCTCTCCATTACCGATTTTCTGCAAGAAACAACAAGGAAGAATAAGTTAGGAAAGTAATGGAATTAAAATACAAAGCTAGATCTACTTTTGACAAGGCAAATAAACAAATAAATCAAGTTGCTTCCTACAGCATGTGCTGCCGATTTTAGGCAAGGAAAAGCAACGTTGATTGCTGTATATCTAGTCAAATAAAACAACTACCTAACTAAGCATAATTCATTGTCAAATATAGACAAAAATCAAGTGCATACAAACAACACACATTACCGTAAATGAGCAAGAAAATAAGGTTTTGATTGCCTTATAAAAATTAAACTAAGATACCTACCTACCTAGCCATGTTCTAATGTCTTCAATTGACCAAAAAAATCAAATACCTATACAGCTTCATTACCGAAAATTCAAGAAGAAAGGAGTCAACATTAGCATGTGTATTCTACTTAGAAAAATCAAAAGAAACATGCACCTACCTTAGCTCTTGTCCTCTTGTTCAAATTGACAACCAAAGTCTCCAATCTCCTTGCCAATCAGCCGAAAGTCTAGCACGAAACATGGGCATTTATTGAGCCAAGAATCAAATTAATAAACTAAGGAAAAGATAAGCATCTTTGACATTATTGTGTCAAATGAAAATTTCTATCATTCTCTTAAGCACCATACGGTTACCTAGCTCATTTTCCCCTCTTCCACCGAATTGTGTAAGTCTCCTATCCTCTCTTTTCTTCTTCATTTGCTAGTTTATTCCTTAGAGCTTCAAAGCTCCATTAATGGTGTTTTAAGCTCTAACACCATTTCTATGTAATTTTCCTAACTAAATCTACTAAGTCTTGAAGCAAGAATCATCCTAAGAACCATACAAGAAATCGCCAATCTTTAGTGCTCCAAGGAGGTTTCTAGATTCAACAACAACACAAGGAACAACAAGATCAAGTTAAGGTATATTTTCATGTTGAAAATCCTAAACAAATTCCTTAAGCTATTACCAAAAATTATAGGCCTCTAAACCTATATTCTCTTCATTATTTCATGAAGGAAACTTGGATCTACAATCATCCCAAGGTGTACCAAAAATACCTTGTCAAATACTTAAGGTAAACTCTTGTAAAACTACTCCAAATCTTATTTATAAATCCTTGTTAGATGTCTAACACTTGGATCTCCTAAACCTATGTGTGGAGGCCGAAAGTTCTTCACCAAAATAGCATTGGAAGAGCTTGGAATTCAAGGAGAAATCAAGTATAAGAATTATGTTGATTTAAGGAGTAAGTTTCTATAATTAAGGTTTATTAAGTTTAAGTTTGATTTAAGCTTCAAACTTTGGTATACAAATTATGTACAAACCCTTAGATAATTAAGGCCGAGAACTATATAATATATCACCAAGAAAATAGCTTATAACATATAAGGTAAGATTATTACCTTAAGGTATAAATTTGTGTCACAAAAATTAATTAGGATACATATATGTTCAAGCCGAATTGTCTAGGGATAAAATGTTCTATTTTGAGTTTATAATCATTCTAAGTCATTAGCATAATTTTTAGAAGTGTTATATGGCTTATATACATTTTTATGTACATATTATAAGGTTTAAATCAAGTTTTAAAACCATATGGTAAAATATAATTAAAGCCGAGAGTTAAATGTTTTATTTGGTGATTTTCGAAATATATAAGCATATTAGCTTATATTATAAATTTTGGGAGTATTAAAAATAGCTACAAGTATTTAAATGGCTAGTTTATAAAGTTATGTGGCTAAATTGTGAATTTTGAAAAGATTGTTGTATTAATTACAATTACCAAGAGTTTAAGGAGTTGTTTGGTATATTTATGATATAATATAAGGTAGGAATTAATATTATGAATTTTGGTGAATTTAAATAAGTGTTTAAGTGTTAAAATAACATTTTATAAAGTCTAGGGGCTATTTTGTAATTATTGGAAAGTTTAGAGGTGAAACCGAATTATATATGTTTTCTGGGTATATTAAAGTATTAATTATGAAATTAAGTCTTGGTCAAAGTGTTGACCAAAAACATCGGGTTAAAACGATTTATGACATAAAATATTAAGTTTATAAAAGTTTAGGGGTGAATATGTAATTTATGAAAGTTTATTTGTAAAACCGAATTGATGAAGGGGCGAAAATAGAGTTTACGAAAGTATAGGGGTATTTTGGTATTTAAGAAAATTAAACATTAAAATTATAGTTTATGAGTTAATATGTAACTTATATAAAATTTTGGGGTTAAAATGTAAATATAGGAAACTATAGGATAAAACCGAGAATTAAAAGATTAATTTGTAATTTATAAAAGTTGGTATATTGAATTTGTAAAGACCGAAATTATATGTGGTCATTTGGTAATTTATCAAAGTTAATGTGTTCATTATGTAATTACCGAATTTATAAGGTTGGTTTTGTAATTTAATAAAGAAAGGAATTAAAACTAAGAAATATAATGTATTATGGTATGTTATGAAATATAATGTAAAGTTTATAAAATAATTATGGTTATAATAAAAATAACCAAAAGATATTGATATATGGAATAAGTGAAATCGATTATGGGTATATAATTAATGAGATGAAGATATGCCATGAAATGGAAATTCATTATCACATGTGGTAATCACATAAAATAACGAACTGTTAAACTATCTAGAACCACTGCCAGATAACAGGGGAAAATAAAGAACATACGGGGTTAGTATACTACCAGTATTAGTTCTGTAGGGACAGTACTGTAATACTTAGTGAACAGTTGTATTAACGTTACCCGATATTGCTTGTAAATACAACAGCGTACAGGAAGGAATTACTGAACGTGAATTTGTCAAGCTAGCAGTTACACGGTGAACGGTATGTTAATTGTGTGCTCTGAATGTCCTAAGGATATTCCTGAAGTCCAGACGTTGTGTGTTTAATTGTTAAGAGCGATATCTGTGATTTATGTATATTAACTTGTATACTATATTGCTCAACACCATTGCGTTTTATTCTACGAGAACGTCTTATGACTGAAAGTTTATACATCTAAACTGGAACAAGACTAACTGACCATTAGGTATTATGAGAACCTAACTGATGGTCAACTGTTATAGTCTTAACTCAAGGATTGGATATTGTATCACTGACAAAAGGGCTAACTTATAAAGAGAGGAATCCAGACTGTTTCAACTTTCTGGTTGCGCATCGTGATCACTACGAGCGACTTCTATGGGGAGTCACTCAAGGGAATCCATTGTCCACATTCGACGATGGCGGAGGGCACTACCGTTGGTGCACAGGTTTTGACCGGATCGGTCACCTTTCAAGGCATTTAAATTATCCAGGGCCATAAGGTTAGCTGGTAACGGTTCCTTTGGAACCTAGGGGACTACTATCCATTGATAAGTTATTAAAGGTTGTCTTAACATGACGCCTGAGGTGGAATTTAGTAGGAAAAGGTTAAGTGATTGGTTTAAAGGATAAGGGCCAGGTGGCCAACTAACAAGTACAGTTAATTAATACGCGTATCTTGTTTGGTTATTGTTTTGGATTATTGGTGTTTAAATATTGGTTGTTGTTTACTACTATGCACTGATGATTGCAGGTGAACTGTTGTGTGATTGCTTAATACTTACAGTTATTGTTGTTATTATTGTAAACCGGTATATCATGTAAAGAATCTAATATCAAGATGGCTGAACGACTTAAGGAATCTAGATGACTTAGGACTACATTTAGCATACCAGCATTTCGATTGCTGAGCCCTTCAATGGGCAAAACATTTCAGGTTACTGAAGAAGACACAAGCCGAAGTGCGGGTTACAGGGTAGCTGATGTGTTCTCAAGAAACACTTTTAAGTTTATTTATGTATTGTATTATGGAGTTTATTGTATTCGGTTAGTTGCTCATATAAGTTGGATTTGGTTTGTAATATTAAGAGTGCTCAGTATCTTGTTCATCACAGCGTGAGGAGTTGAAGTTGTTGGAAGGAGTAAGGATGCCTTGTTACTCACAAGGGTGAGTAACGGCATGTAACACCAAGGATAAATAGTTTCATTTTCCGCTGCGAATTATTATTTATTATGCTACGACTTGCGACGTTATTACAGGTTTAGGATTATGGGTGTTACATTGAATGTGGCGCAAGCCACGGAGATTGGCAACGTCATCACTGGTAAGAGTCGTAACGAACCACATTAATTCATATAACCCTTACAGCAGTAGTGCTGATCTAAACCAAACATAAACTATAGGTACCTTCCCTATAAATGGCACCGATGCATCAGTCTTATTCGACTCAGGGGCGTCAAACTCTTTCGTTTCCTCTTCTTTCGCAAAGAAGTTGGGATTGACCCCAAAGAACCTCTTCGACTTCTCCGTCACACTACCATCTAAGGGGAGAGTGCGATGCACGGGACACTACACCGACTTGCAGATTATGATACAGGACGAGATTTTCCCCGTCGACTTGATTGAGTTCAAGGGGTTGGGTTTCGACGTCATCATCAGTATGGATTGGCTGTAGAGACACAAGGGCCGGTTACATTGTGCCGAGCACTGACTGTTACTCAAGAGCCCGGGGGGCAAGGCTATTTCCAACCGCAGTGTGTCGAAGGAACCCACCATTAAAATTGTATCAGCTTTGACCTTGATGAAGGAGGTGAGGAAGGGCCATACCGCTTATATGTGTTATGTCCACGACATGAGGCAAGAGGAGCAGATGGATTTGGATATACCAGTGGTATCCGAATTCCCTAATGTGTTTTCCGAGGAATTACCAGGCATGCCACCAGTGCGAGAGGTGGAGTTTGCCATCGATCTTATGCCGGGAACGGGGCCTATTGCTAAGGCACCCTACCGGATGGCTCCAGCCAAAATGAGGGAATTGAAGGTTCAGTTAGAAGATCTACTGGACAAGGGATTTATCAGGCCGAGCGTCTCTCCATGGGGAGCGCCGGTATTGTTTGTCAATAAGAAAGATGGGAGCATGCGACTCTGCATTGACTATCGAGAGTTAAATGCCGTATCAGTCAAGAACAAATACCCCCTTCCACGCATCGACGACCTGTTTGGTCAGCTTAGAGGCGCATCAGTGTTCTCGAAGATCGACTTGAGATCAGGCTACCATCAGATCTGCATTGCAGAGGGAGACATCGAGAAGATGTCTTTCCGGACGCGTTACGGTCACTACGAGTTTACCGTGATGCCATTTGTTATCGAACGCACCTGCCGTATTTATGGACCTTATGAACCGTCTGTTCAGAGAGAAGCTCGACACATCAGTTGGGGTATTCATCGACGACGTCCTAGTCTACTCTAAGACTAAGGAGGAGCATGGGGCTCACCTCAGACGAGTTCTGCAGATTATGAGGGAGGACCAACTATACGCCAAGGTCTCGAAGTGTGAGTTCTGGCTAGATAGCGTGGCATTCTTGGGGCATATCATTTCAGCCAGCGGGATATCTGTCGACTCTGCGAAGATCGAGGCAGTCAAGAGCTGGCCAAGACCGAAGACAGTGACAGACATTAGCAGTTTCTTGGGGTTGGCTGGTTACTACAGGCGATTTGTTAAGGACTTCTCCAAAGTAGCCAAGCCAATGACGAACCTGATGAAGATGGACGCTCAGTTTGTGTGGACTGCTGATTACGAGCGTTCCTTCAAGACACTGAAGGACCTTCTGGCGTCGGCTCCCGTACTCACCATTCCTGAAGGGACCGACGAGATCGAAGTGTATTGTGATGCCTCAGGTACGGGGCTAGGGTGTGTACTCATGCAGCATGGGAAGGTCATGGCTTACGCCTCCCGACAGCTGAAGAAACATGAGGAGAACTACCCGACACATGATCTGGAGCTGGGAGCAGTTGTTTTTGCACTGAAGATACAAAGACACTACTTGTACGGAGTCACAGTGAGGATCTACTCCGACCACAAAAGCCTTCAGTATCTATTCACGCAGAAAGATCTAAACATGAGATAGAGGCAATGGGTCGAGTTCTTGAAGGACTGCGACATCGACCTCAAGTATAAGGAGGGGAAGGCAAACATAGTAGCCGATGCCCTGAGCCAGAGAGCTCACTCCTTACATGCTATGTCAGCGAGCAGTAGCCTAGTCGAAGAAGTACGATGTGCTCAGGAGAGCGACCAGTACATACAGACCATCAGGCAGCAGTTAGTTGACGGCACATTCGAGGGACAGAAGTATGATTTCAGACTCAGTGATGATGAGCTTATCAGATTGAATGGAAGATTGTGCATCCGAGAGTCCAGCCCAGAGTTGAAAGATAAGATACTCAGTGAAGCTCATTGCTCTTCCTTGTCCATCCACCCAGGATCGTTAAAGATGTACAAAGACCTGAAGACTCACTTTTGGTGGAGTGACATGAAAAAGGATGTAGCAGAGTTTGTCACCCGCTGCTTGACTTG
Source organism: Limonium bicolor (assembly GCA_023374045.1). Taxonomy (NCBI): domain Eukaryota; kingdom Viridiplantae; phylum Streptophyta; class Magnoliopsida; order Caryophyllales; family Plumbaginaceae; genus Limonium; species Limonium bicolor. Next base: position 250,454,741 of record CM041778.1, on the reverse strand, counting down.
TCAGAAAGTCAAGTTCGAGCATAGAAGACCAGGAGGTTTGGTGCAGCCTATGCCCATTCCATACTGGAAGTTCGAGGATCTATCCATGGATTTCATTGTCGGCCTTCCACCGACTAAGGGAGGTTCGAACACCATTTGGGTGATCATCGACAGATTGACGAAAGTGGCTAAGTTTATTCCTATCAAGGACACCTTGAAAGTTCCCAAGCTAGTGGATCTTTTCCTGCGAGAGATCATCAGACACCATGGCGTGCCGAAGACGATAGTGTCAGATAGAGACCCTCGATTCCTATCATGGTTTTGGGAGCAAGTTCAGGAGGCATTGGGTGCGAAGCTGAAGCTAAGTACCGTCTTTCACCCACAGACGGATGGTTAGAGTGAGAGAACCATTCAGACATTGGACGACATGCTCCGAGCGTGTGCCTTAGATTTTCAGGAGATCTGGATTGACCGGTTACACCTGATTGAGTTTGCCTATAACAACAACTATCATGCTTCGATTCAGATGCCACCATTCCAAGCATTGTATGGTAGACCATGTAGACACCTCTCTGCTGGGACGAGGCCAGCGAGAATATATTCCTTGGGCCCGAGTACCTTGAGCAGGTAAAGGAGGATGTCTTACAGATCTGTACAAACATGAAGGCTGCCCAGGATAGATAGAAGTCATATGCAGACGTCCGACGCAGAGATCTCGAGTTTGCAGTCGACGACCGAGTCTTCCTCGGAGTGTCACCTATGAAGGGCATCTTCCGGTTCAGACAGAAGGGCAAGCTGAGCCCGAAATACGTTGGTCTGTACCGTATTACAGAGCGAGTGGGCCAGTTAGCTTACAGGCTTGATTTACCTGCTGAGCTCGGGAGAGTGCATGATGTATTCCATATCTCTCAGCTAAAGAAGTACATGCCTCACCCATCGCATGTTTTGGAGCCAGAGCACTTAGAGCTCGATCCGACTCTCAGATACGAGGAGACTCCACTCCGCATTCTAGACACGAAGACGCGGGAGACCAAGAACAAGACCATCCGCATGGTCAAAGTCCTTTGGTCAAACCACGAGGTTGAAGAGGCCACTAGGGAGTTGGAGGACGCCATGAGATCCAAGTATTCAGCGCTCTTCGAGTAGCGTTTGTGTATACTTGTGGGGTACGGGGGTGTAACCCTTTTTAAGGGGGGTAGAGCCCCTTGGTTGTGCACTTGTGTGCACTAGTTTTGTGTTTTTGTATGCGGGGCATACGTTGTTTTGTTGGTTGTTTGTATGCGCATTGTGCACCTGTGTATGTTTGTGTACTTGTATGTAAGTATCCTATGAGATACTCAGTTGTGTATGTATGTATGAACTTGTTGGATGATATATATATATATAAAAATCGAGGCTCACAGACTGGCGACTCTGATGGGGACAACTTCTAAATATTAACTTGTTTAATTTTAAGAAAGAGGGCTTAACTCAAAAATGTTTATTTATCGCTTTATTACATTGTTTGTTTACTTTTGTGCGCAATTTAAATTTCTGTACTTTTGCATCATATGAGAGCGAGGGTCCACATAAACCGATTTCACCCCGGGACCCGTTTGAGGGTCCCCTGTCAGAGACTCACACCTTTTAAGGTGATGTGAATAAGCGGGGGAAAAGTGGAGGATGTCGTCTAACCACATCCCCTTAATACCTGGGCTCTAGCCCCAATCGTTTTCCTGGTAGTGCCCTTACCTAGCCTTGTTTGGTCATTCAAAGACCCGACCGTAGATGCACACCTCATGGTGATGTGAGAAAAGTGGGGGAGCCCAAAGAGAATAGCGTGCAAGCCCTATTCCTTTATGGTGACCTGGGCCCATGCCCCAAGCACCTCTCCGGATCGATCCATACCCGGTTTGATTTAAACTTCTAGTGAGGACATGTTGAATTTATGTGGGCTTTGTTTGCTTGTATGATCAGCCCACTACCCAGCCTAGAGATTGATAGGAACTTTTCCTACATCAACCTAGCCCAACCCGAATTGGCAGCTTTATTTGTTTACGGCCCAAAAGCCTTGTCTGGTTTGATATGTGAGTCATTTGGGCTTCAGCCCAAAAGTTTAGACTTAGGTGATTTCTCTCTCTTTTCGGCCCATTTTGAATTATCAATTTAGTTCTAGGCCCACGAAAAGAAAATCCACCTAAAGCAATCCATGAAAATCCACCCAGCCTTTCCACTTCATGGCCCGTTCTAGTCTAGGAAAACTTTTCACTCGGGCTTTGGCCCAAAACCCCAGACACATGCATCATCCTTTAGGCCCAATCAGGGTTACTCGGTCCAAATTCCAATTCACATCTAGAACATGGTTTAGAAATCATTTTGGCCCATGCGAATTACTTCTAGCCCAAACACATTTCGGTCCAAGTGCCCAATTCTCAGAACATTCCAGCCCAAGAGGCAAATTTTTCAAACATTTCGACCTAGGTGCCTCTCTTTTAGTTCATTTAGGCCTTACCACCTACCCACGATCTTCAAGACTTTCCAGCTCATGTACTGTTTTTGCGGCCCGAACAAGTTTTAACCTAAAACATCTTCGCGACCCAGAATTTCAGTTCTGTCCTCTTTTGTTTTCTGGCAGACGGCGCTTCGGAAACAGGTAAACCCAAATCCTAGGATTGGTGAAGGAGGAAATCCGATCAACATGGATGTCCATCTCGTATCTTTGGAACAAAAGTACATGGACACCATTAATGCCAAGGAGCAGAGACATAGTGCCGTCAGGAACGCCATGGAGTCTAACTACATTGCCACAATTGAATAATTGAAAACGAAGACCCTTTCCCTTGAGGCCGGACGTCAAGTCCAAAATGAACTAGTGAATAGGCTTCTTAGTTCTCTTCACAACTGTATTGAAGTTAGCTCTATTAGGGCCCAAGGTTCACAAGGGAATACCGAGGAAATTGCTGAAGAACTCGAGAGGGCGAGCAGACAACCAGGAGAAACTCCCAAGATGACCAGTTTAAATTCCTTGGGATCTTGCACTAAGTCGGGATTACCAACACCCGCCCTTGGCGAGAGTTCCATGTGCCCGCAAACCTACAGTGCCAGGTTACAGGTAGGACAGCTCAAAGCTCGGGGAGTGGGCAACAAGACTTTGAAGGCGAAGCCAGTTGTAGCAATCCCAGTTTCAATACAGAAAACCAAAGCATCATCTCGACCTAGGCGTTTCTCTACACCGAGACAGTTTACCAGCATTGGCCGACCTCTCAGTCAAGCTCTCATAGAACTGTAGGAACTGAATCTACTATGGCCTCTTGCATCTCATCCCGGGGTTATTCAAGCAGGGGAACACCTCAATCAATTCTGCCAATTTCACAAGTTACCAGGACATAGCACCAATAATTGTAGGAATCTGAGGCGTAAAATTCAAGATCTCATCGACCGAGGCTTCTGATTCCCATGAAGACAACAACTTTTACAAGAATCCTATGTTCGGGCACTATTAGATATTGTTCAGTTCTTATGTTTTCCTTTAATTACTGTTTTCAACTTTCTCAGTAGTTCAATTTTATCTCTCTAGATAGTCCTTGTCTTTTGAAATTACAGTTAACTTTGTTATTTGTGTTCAATCATGAAATGAGGATTTTCATTCCGTGTAAGTTCTCATTTATGCATGCATTTAGTCATTCATAAATTCAACAAAAAAAAAAACAAAAAAGAAGTATCCCCTTGCGGAGCACTTTTGTGACCACCATGAGCAAACTTTGCCACATCCATAGTCATCACTCACACCATGAACAAGATCGACTCCTCACTTCACCTACGTTTACCACAATCCTCACTTCACCGTTCCACCAGTTCACCCAAAGCAAAAGCAAGAAAAACTCCAGAAAAAGATATATCGGTCAGTCACCACATCATCCATCATTCCTTCACAAGATCATCTCATCACCACTCACCACCATCATTCATCATACAACCACCTTCCACAAATAACCTGGGTATTCAAAAGGCTTGTCAAAAAATCCCACAACAATACTGGGGGAAATCTGAGTTAGGAACGATAATGTTTATTTCTTTTGTTTAAATGTGCAAACAAGTCTCTGAGTGTACATTTCGCGAGAGTGTCTTGAGCAGTAAAACCAAGAGCGAAAGAGCGTGTCATTCTTACACGACTCCAGAGAGATCACATTCAAAGGTGAGGTAAATGGCATAACTCCGACCGAAGGAGATAATTTGTAAATTTACGCTTAAACCTATGAAAAGTAACAAAGAACGGATACACAACTATTAGGGATGACGAAGCACCTAGGTACAGCACCACACAACCAAAAGCTTGTGAACCCTGACATTACACCCTAGGCACCCCCGCTGAGCTTTTCGTATACGTCCTCTTTTACAACATTACAAACTCTACAAACAAGCCAGCCAATGATGAATAACCGACCCGGTGACCAAAGGAAGCAAGGAGCCCGACTTCCGAACGACAACTTCACAAGTCCAAAGAAGCAAAACTGCTATCAACATGACGAAACGATCTGTGAATGGTCCCAAGGTGACACAAGATCCAAATGAGCTAACATCAAAAATAGCTCTCAAAGTTCGAAACAGGGAAACACAAGAACCTCGAAGGAAAAGAGATTCAAAGAAAGGCAAACCTGAAAAGCCTCAAAGAAATCCAAAATTGGAAGAAAGAGAGAAGGTGCAAGGAACAACCCAAAAGTCCCAAGTTCCAAGCTCACAAGAAAAGTCATCACGCAGTAGCCAAACAACTTCAAGACAAAGAAGACAAGTCCGAGAGATGATACAAGTTGCAGTTTCGGTCACCCTTATAGCTCCACATATCCCAAACATTCCTCCATCATCCCATTGTCTTTCATTACACCCCATAGCCACGTTATAAGCTCAAAAGACTTCCGACTTAGTAGTTGTGTATCCAATCACGTGAAAGTAATAGGTTGAATGTGTAAATCTAACAAATGTCAAATTCAACGGTTGAGATGTTTTTACCAGAAGGAGAACACGAGTGCAAGCATCAAACACTTTGAGTGTAGGATAGAAAGCACCACATCAAGATAAACCCTGACCTTGTGAGAGTGAGACTTGTTTTTGCGCAATTAATCAAAGAAAATACTGGGGGCAATCGATCGTTCCGATTGATTGCCATAAAATCCTAAAGAACTCGGATAACCTTAAGGAAAAATGCTGGGGGCAATTGTTGGTCCCAACAATTGCAACAACGACACCGATTGATGCCCAAAAACCCGAAACCTAAAGGATCAAACATCTTCATATCACTCAGGCCCGTCCTAAGCCCTACCTCTACATCAAATTTCCTCAGGCCCTTCCTTCACATTCAAACATCCACAGGCTCGTCTTGAGCCCTACCATCTCCAGGTTTGACATAAGCCCTAATTGTAACACCCCAACTACAACCATACACTTAACAACACATTGCAGCGGAAAACTTAACTCATCACATTACTTAACCCAATGGTGTTACACGCCGTTAACCACCCACGTGGCTAACAAGGCTATTACATATACATTGTATCCGTCTGATGGACTAGATTCCCGAGCGACTACACATCACTGTCCCTTTCCACTAACAACAACAACATATACCTTTCAACTCTACCCCCCTTAAAAGAACTTCGTCCTCGAAGTTCACACTTCCCACACATCATTGGATTAGAACACGGGAATAACTCACAAAATAGAACTTCCATAACCAAACGTACTTTACATCACAACCTCGGACTTAATGGTTCGGGTAACATATTCACATGCATACATAACATAACATAACATAACATAACATACTTACATGATAACCTCGGACTCAATGGGTCCGGGGTATCTTAACAACACATTTGCACATACATAACAACCTTTAGACTCTTGGGTCTGGGTAACGTAACAACATTTAGACCTATAGGTCTTGATAACATAATTGCCTTTAGACACATAGGTCTATGTGACACAATAACATTTAGACTCATAGGTCTTGATAACATACACTTTTGGAACTCAAGGTCAAAATAATATTTATTACACATACCACACAACATGTCTTAGCATGTATGGCAACCAAAAATATCTTTACATATACTGTGATCCCGCAGAACCTGGTCGCGATGGACACCTTCCGTCCCCGTTCCTTTGGGAGATCAAAACAATCACTTAAATTTGAAAATTTTTCCTTGTGAGGTTAATAAGAGAACTTTAATTATGTAAAGTATCTATCGACGTTTTATAAATACCAATTCAAAATCCTTTTGAAAATACACACAACTCCAAGTCAACTTATGCTCTTTGCTTCTTTTCTTAGCGTGGTTAATTGTGACCACTTACAGGGAGCTTCAAGAATCATCCAACCCTGACGTGATCAGCACCAGTGTAGAACTATCCTTCCACCCCAATCTATGTTCGGCTTCCCTTGATCTCATGATAATCAAGTTTCACCTCCCACTTCAATTTCAAGCATCAAGTAAATTACTCATTTCCAATTTTCTATCTTTTTAATCATTCTAATCATGATCATAACATCTCCAAGGGATAGAACTTTGTCTATCAGTTATTTCCATTCACTTTTAATCAAGTTACCTAGGGAATCTAATTCTCACTAGGTTCTATGTCGTTTTCTTACTCTTTCATGAATCACTATATTACATATATACATATACTTTATCAAAATACAACACAGAGTTTCACATTTAGTGTCATATGAACATATAATGTCGGGGTTTTAGTTCCCCGGGAGTTTCTCTACTCCCCACACTTGTACTATCACACACAACTGTTAACAAAAAAAACACTTATCACAATGGTATTCGCATCATCGTGCGCAATTACCACAATTAAACCATGAATGAATGTGTATGTTACATACACACACCAACCATCAAAACAATTATTTTTGTGCTATGCACAATATAGGTCACATACACTACGTACACTTGTACGGTAATACACACTAAGTGGTTTTGCGCTCTACCCCCCTTAAAAGGGATTACGCCCACGTAATCAATCACTGAACATTGGCTTAAAATGTTATGCCGTCGTGAAGTGTTTTAACTTCCACACGGTCTGTTATACAATGTGTTCTGATTAGAGGATCTTAACCATATTGGCGGTTTAGTTCTTAAACCAAGAATCCTCATTGGAGTTTGCTTTAACTCTTAACTGGTTTCGATTCTGGCCTGTGAGGCTTCTAGGCATTAATAAGTAGCCATTCACTCATGTTCACCATGCACATTCAACACTTGAATCGCTGGCTCACTAGTTTCTGCCGCGCAATTCTGATAACTGTAGAGCTCAATTTGCCCCATTCGTTATTCTTACTGTATTGTACATCACCAATTATCACCTTTATCTTGGTAATAATGGTTTCTCAACCGATGCGTGGTATTTCTGACCGTGAGCAAATTCGGTGAGTTCCAAAACATTCATCCACTTCTCTAATAATTTACTGTGTATACTGTTATGTGTTTCACAATGATTGACTTGTTTCCTTCCGACTTACTGTCGGTTGAGATTGAGCTATCACCTAATGTGCAGTGCTCTTTCTGTTATTACCCACGCTTGAGGTATATTCCATACAGATATTTGGTGTTTAGTGTTACCCTAGTCACTTGTTTTTAAACATGCCTCCACATTTGGTTCTGTACCAGTATCATTTCATTAGTACGACCTCGCATTTCCCATGCATCGGTCATTATGTGTTATAAGTCTCTTCTACTTCCACCAGCATTAACATTTCCCAAGTCCTAGCTATCGCACTCGATCATTACTGCATAAATGCAATACCAAAACACAGTCATACAGAGTGCAGAGGCGTAAACTCTTGGCAGTAAATCTCTTATGCGATTGCAATTGGAATTTACACTGTGTTTCACTGAGATTCTTATCTCATAGTACTAGCTACCGGCTTACTGCCCGGTTCGTTTGGTATCACTTACTGTGCATCTCCACTGAGTTTAACTCATAACTGGTCTTATCTGCCATATTATTATCTAACAACACTTATACAACGGTCTCTTGCTGCGCACCGTGCTCTTACTCACTGTATAACATCAACTTATATGGTATTCACTGTCATTTTAGCTTCCACACATACAGTTACATCACTCGTATTATGGTTCGCCACTCATTTGGCTGATTGTTGAATATTCTAGTCTTTTGAGTCTTAATGCTCCGTGAGTTTGTCCATTATTCATTTAGCGTCACACATTTATGGTGGTTGCTATTAGACTTGTTACTCTTCCGGTCTCCACAAGTGGTAGTAACCATATTGGTCCACCCTTAACGTATTCCCTTAAGAGGTATCCCTACTCTCTTAGTAGTGTTTCGTTATCTGCTTTACTTACTTATATAACATAAACTCTTACAATCGATTAAATTTATATAACATATCCTGTTTGTGGCTTATAAGCCTTACTGCCTCGAGCTCTGCTCATTGTAGACCGTTCACACACATTTACTTCTCTGTACAACATTACATGGTTTGGATATCATATTGGGCTCCATGACAAGGTCGTTGCATCACGTTTCCTTTCCTGGGATGCCCCATAGGATTGTCAGTCCGTCTCCTGACAACTTATGTCTAAACTGGGTGTTAGTTTCAACCCTTGGGTTTGTGTCACGTTATTTCATTCAACTATCGTTGATGTGAACACCCTTTCGAGGATTACTCCTGGGTGTTGCTAAGTTATGCCATTACATCTGGTTCGCACTTATTGGTATATTCAGTTAGTCACGCCGTTTGTGTTCTTAACTAGCTCATTATCCTCTTTTGTGAAGATCAATATTTCCTGGTAGTGTAGGTACTCATTCTGGGAGTTTCATCCCGTTCATCGCACATTAATGTGTCCACATTAGGCATCTGCTTGCCATGCACAGGCTGGGTCACCATTCCAGCTATCATGTTTACCCCTCGGGATTCTTAAGACATATGCTATGTCTTTACATAACAGTTAGTGCACTTCGTATTCCCTGACTCTTAAACATTTCCTTGAAAGGAATTCACTAATTCTTTTAGTCTCGTTAACTTGACTAGGTTCCTTTACTTCAACCATTCATGGTAATCCTTAGCTCTTGTTTGACTTATACTGTTGACCGTAGTACGGAGTCGACTACTTCCCGTGTTCTGGACTCTACTTGTATACATATGTGGGGTACCCTATTGATACATTACTACTTACCCAACTAACCCATAAGCAGGTCTGTCAGGCCCACAAGCTCCTATCGGAGTGTGGTCGTCCCACATTACAGTTGGTACACTCGTAGTGTTCGTCACACGCCTAGGTGAAGTATTCTGTTGTCAACTCCCTAATATTGTCCCGTGACAATATACATTCCGTGCTTCCCTAACTTAATCGAGGGAAAGTTTATCCACTGTTGTATGCTTGTCAACTGCCCTTGGTTTTACTGGTTTGGTTTAGAAAAAGGTTAGAAAGAAGTATCGGTTTGAAAGAAAATCTGGTTTTAAAAGAAAAGAGTTTGAAAGAAAATTTTCATGGTTTCACAACGCCTTCTTGCCGTAACCAAGTCTAGCTTCTTGCTGACTGGTGTACTTCCAATTACAGAGGTTAGGCTATCAAGCCCTTCCACGGTTATGATGATCTCACTTAACTTCATGGTACTTTACTAAGTACTTTGTATTTGTTACAACTTTCCCGAACAGCCCTGTTATAGCAGCACTTACTATAGCAAGTGCGCCATGCTAACTGGTTATCGGTTAAACACACACACCGGTTACGGTATCATTTTTACCCGCACTGTCATCAGTGGCCTTGTTGGCCCTCACTTGATCTTACTGTCTTGATAATAATTCCTCTGGGTGACTTCTCACTGTCTTCACATGATAATCGTTAACAGGGGTGTTCCCCATTCTTGGAGTCCCCTTTTCTCTAGTATTGTTTCCTCTTCGTAGCCCGTTCCACGCATTTGTCGTGGTTACTGAGACTTGTCTCTTGTTTGGGCACTACGTTGTAATTCCATAGTCGGTTGGCATACCGTCGGTGTATTATTTAACATTTGTAGTCCTGTAGACACTCGTCTCGGGTTTCATTACTCCACTTCTTGTCTGTTGCACGGTCGGTGCGTTGCAAGCTGGTTGTTCTCGACTGCTCGGCATGTCGACCCAGGTTGCCGGAAATTCTATTCTCTTATGCACAAAATTCTTCATTCTTCGCTATTAATGCGGTTAACATTGTTCAGGTAGAAACTGTCTCCGGGATTCCCACTCTTCGGGATCTACCGTATGACTGGTTCTCCGTACCTTTAGAGGTATTTAATAAAAGCCAGATCGGGTATTCCGAGTATGAGAGGACTTCCATCTCTCTGGCGTTGTTTTCCAAGTTATAAAACAGGGATTGTGGAGGGCGGGAAGGATATAGTAGGTTTCCAGATCACACTGGTAATTCCTAACTAGCGTATCTCTCACGCTACCACTCAACCCTTAACCCAAAGTACTAAAATCCTAACTCGGTATTTCCTAAGCTTGGCAATTCAGTCATCAGAGCGATACTTCGCTCTGATACCACTTTTTGTAACACCCCAACTACAACCATACACTTAACAACACATTGCAGCGGAAAACTTAACTCATCACATTACTTAACCCAATGGTGTTACACGCCGTTAACCACCCACGTGGCTAACAAGGCTATTACATATACATTGTATCGGTCTGATGGACTATTCCCGAGCGACTACACATTACTGTCCCTTTCCACTAACAACAACAACAACAACATATACCTTTCAACTGTACCGAGTATTCACAAACTAATGCCGATAACAATTTCGGTCTTACTACACCTACTGTACATATATAACTTAAATGATTACCCATGTACAACGACTACCCCGTCCTACTCTCGAACGGCTTCCAGCTCCTTGTACCTGAAATAGTTAAAGAAGAGAAAGGGTGGCCCCCAAGGGGCTCAACACCTTTGCTGGTATGGTAATCCCGCAGCCCGCATGCTACCGGGCCACGCACAACTATTTGTCATCTTAGCATGCGGTTGATTACATTTAAATCATGCATGTAAACTACAAACACACAACATATTGAACTGTACAACAATGGCTCAAATAAACAGCCAACTTGTCTACACTTGATGAATCACTCATTGTGATCTTTAACCCCTAGAGTGTTTCTCCTCTAATGGTGCTATTTCCTTAATAGACGACACTTACCCACCAGTCGGGTTATCCTTAAACGCCTCTTACATTAAACTGGACTTCATATCCATAATCCACATACTCCGCATCTTAACAACATATCACATCACATCGCAATAAGAATTGCAGCACAACAATAATACATAGCATAACGGGAACGGTTCCCTTTATGAACTGGCCCAAACATAGTCAGTTCACTTGTAGCCTAGAGAATGTTGCCAGTCTCATGATAAGCTCGTTACATAACTCGTTACCGTTTCATTAAATGAACCGATAACTTGACACAAGGTGCCTCAGATATAGTGATCCAAGCACACCGAACAAACATAAACATAGTATGCCCCTGTGGCCTGACGTGAGTCAGTAAAATAGCCTTGGTTAAGCTAAAGGGAAGGTTGGAAACCAAATTGGAAAACAACCATAACATACATAGAGGATCGAACCTGATATGACAACGTCCCCCATACTCACACGCGTGGCCAGAACAGACCGGACTCCTCACTTCCCCCGTTAGCACTTGTTAGTACTTCAACATTGAACTCAATAAACGAATCACAAACAATGGGTTAAGTCTTGTTAGACACACACACAAGGGAAGGGAGAGCCATACATTCACACACAAGCATCACACACAAACATCACATGACTAACTCACGCATAGCCGTGGTTAGAACGTTCCTTAGGTTGGAAACGTTATTACCGGATACCGTTCTCTTACGTTTACCTAATAATGGTTAACTAGCCTTCCGTGCGCATTCGAGGTTACCGGTATCGGTACGCAAACACACAATAACAATAATGACTGTAAACTCATTTCATGATTTATCTTATAACGTGGCAAACAAACAGAAAAACACATTGGCATACAAGCCGGTGTAATCCGGTAGGACACAGGTTGCAAGAAAACCATACCTGTCACCGGAGTCCACTCTATCATGTCCACTTATGTTCCTCGAACCATTCTTGAGCAACTGGTAATATTACATTTACTTTTATTAACATTGGGGGTAACTTGTTTGCGTAACATTGAACGACTATGGTTAACGCCGTTAACTAATTAAGTAACTTAACACTTTTAACTTGCTTTACTTCTACATTTTACTACAACTTTTCACCCACTTAATTGTCATTATAACTCGCCTATCATGTCCTTAACAACCTTATAACATCATTACTTATCAATCCCCATCATTACATACCATTTTCTTACCTTAAACAACATTTTTAGAGTGGTCCGGGACTTGGTCCTTACCTTAAGTCCCGGACCAACACTTAAGAAATTCTCGGCTAGTTTAAATAGGGTGGTCCGGGACCTTGTACTCATCCCAAGTCCCGGACCAAGACAGTCTTCTTACTCTCGGCCCTTTTTTGTGTATGGTCCGGGACATCATCCAATTCCTAGGTCCCGGACCACTGTAACAGAATTCCCAAATTGACATTCTCAAGTCTTGTTTCATCTATTTTCTTCATCCTTTGATTACCCAAACTCCACACATGATCTTAGGCATATTTTAATACCAAAATATCACTTTGATTCACCTTAAAACATTGTCCAACTTGTTACTCACTTTTCTTACAAAATCTCTTAATACTTATACATTTTTCACTTGGTTTTCTAAGTGGTGTTTCACACCTATAATGACCACTATACCAAAATGTTTCCTCTCCATCTTAACATCATCTCCCAAGCATCTTTTCTTACTAACTAAAACTCCTTTTTCACACCTTCTTAAAATTCCTCTCTCATATCCTTACCTAAACATCATTCCCTCCTTGTACATTAACATTCCTAAACCTTAAACAAACTTCTCCAAGACTTTAGTACATCCCACAAACACCCACTAGATTTCTAGAACTTCCAAGATAATGTCTAAATCCTTGTAGCACTCTAAACACCTTAATACATGTTTTCTTCCCTAGTAAAACATTTATTCATTCCTAACACTTCCTAGTTCACTAAAACTCATTTAAACACTTAAATCTCCTTATACATTACCCAAATTTTGCCATGGGTTCTCCTAGCACAATGTCATACCAAACCACATTGTTTTTCACCATAAAACATTCGAGAACACCTAAATCCATCAAGAGCTTTCTCACACACAAAACTTCACCAACTTTACACTACATCACAATATAGTGCATAATCAAATTGCTTGGCACTTAGGCCCTTAAATAACACGGCTCTTAGGCCCTTAAATTGCATAAACCATAAACACTGAATTTCCACATGTATATTGCCTTTAACCTGCAAATACACTCCACATCACATATGCCCTTAATAAACTCCTTGAGAGCATTTTACTAGCTCATTTGCCATTGGCTCCTTAGGTATTTTATTAAGCAAATCAAGCTCATTTTTCCTAGGCATTTAAACTACATTTAGATAGTTTGTTTACCTCTTTTCCTTCACAAGTTTTTCATTGTCACCCCTTGCTCCTTCTTTGATAGGAAACCGGCAAGGCTTTGATTGCTTGTCAAACTTCTAATCAATGTACAAGCAAGGTAATGAGTATTCAAGCTTCATGCTTAAACTCATTGTAAACCCTAGGTTATATATATTGCCTTAACACATTAGGATAGTTGATTTACCTTGGAAACAAAAGAGAGCTTGAATAAGCATCAAGAGAGGACTCCTCCTTGTCCTTTGAAGATTGAAATGGAGCTATGAAAGAACAAGAGAAGACACCATCAAAGGTGATTCTCGGTTACACACAAAAACAAGAGGAAATGTTGTTTTTCTTTGATTTTCCTTACCTTGAAGCAAAGGAGAATGACAAGGCGTGAAAATATGAGCTCAAGCTCCTTCAATGGTGAATCTCCATGGCACCGAAATGGAGTTCTTGAAGGTTTGAAAAGAGAGAAGTGTAGAGCTTGGCCTAACTAAGACAAATATGGTCTTAGAATTTGATTTGGTATATGGAGCTAGAAGTTACTAGCCATGGAAGTTGGAGATGGCATTGTTGCTGTAGCTAAACCGATGGAGAGAGGAGGAAGAAGGGTTGGATACGGTGGGAACAAGAGAGGAATGAGAGAATGTGAAGAAAGCTTGCTTTTAGAGATATTTAAACTAAAAGCAAATAGTAACTATGCTTTATTACTTTTCCTTGTTTATTTGATTGGTCAAGTGTGGTGAGTCACACATGAAAAACCGGCCCCTTAGTGTTTTAGGCCAAGTCATGGTCTTTGTTGACCAATTAACTTACTTATATTGACTTATGTCATAAACTAGCATTTTTTTGTTACTATTCACAAAAACAAGGCATATTCTTGTGAAATTTTTTATTTCCCATTGATTTAGACCTCCAAATGTGATACTAAATAGTAAAAATGTTAATTAAAGAGTAATTATGGACATTTAGCCATTCAAAACTCATTTACAAGACAATTTTTCAAAAATGTGCTTTAAGGCTCCTTAAAGCACATTTTGCGTTTTAACTTGTTTTCAACCCTGGTTTTCTTTAGTAATTGATTTAATATGTTCATTAACATATTTATAAGGTATAGGTATGACCTTTAGGTCTTATACAAATTTATCCCAAGCTTAGAGCACATTTTTGCCCTTATTGACTTTAAGGTATTTATTTGTGTTTTATTTGGTTTAATTGTCTACCAAGGTTTCCTAAGGACTTAATTAGCCTTATTAAATCATAATTGAATATTATTAAGTCTTGGTAGGTTCTTTGGGTCCCAACCAAGTTCGCTCCAAGTTTAGAGCATGTTTTAGCTCAAGCTGTATCTAAGTGCTTTATTGTGTTTTACTACGGTTTAAATTGTTCACTGATGTTTCTAAGACACTTTTTAGCCTTTAAATACCATATTTTAAATGTTTAACATCATATCAAGGTTTGGGTATTTCAATCTACCCCCCTTAAATAACTTCGTCCTCGAAGTTCTCACTTCCCACACATCATTGGATTAGAACACGGGAATAACTCACAAAATAGAACTCCATAACCAAACGTAATTTACATCACACCACGGACTTAATGGTCCGGGTAACATATTCACATGCATACATACTTACATGATAACCTCGGACTCAATGGTCTGGGTATCTTAACAACATTTGCACATACATAACAACCCTTAGACTCTTGGGTCTGGGTAACGTAACAACATTTAGACCTATAGGTCTTGATAACATAATTGCCTTTAGACACATAGGTCTATGTGACACAACAACATTTAGACTCATAGGTCTTGATAACATACACTTTTGGAACTCAAGGTCAAAATAATATTTAGTACACATACCACACAACATGTCTTAGCATGTATGGCAACCAAAAATATCTTTTACATATACTGTGATCCCGCAGAACCTGGTCGCGATGGACACCTTCCGTCCCCGTTCCTTTGGGAGATCAAAACAATCACTTAAATTTGAAAATTTTCCTTGTGAGGTTAAGTAAGAGAACTTTAATTATGTAAAGTATCTATCGACGTTTTATAAATACCAATTCAAAATCCTTTTGAAAATACATACAACTCCAAGTCCAACTTATGCTCTTTGCTTCTTTTCTTAGCGTGGTTAATTGTGACCACTTACAGGGAGCTTCAAGAATCATCCAATCCTGATGTGATCAACACCAGTGTTGAACTATCCTTCCACCCCAATCTGTGTTCGGCTTCCCTTGATCTCATGATAATCAAGTTTCACCTCCCACTTCAATTTCAAGCATCAAGTAAATCACTCATTTCCAATTTTCTATCTTTTTAATCATTCTAATCATGATCATAACATCTCCAAGGGATAGAACTTCGTCTATCAGTTATTTTCATTCACTTTTAATCAAGTTACCTAGGGAATCTAATTCTCACTAGGTTCTATGTCACTTTCTTACTCTTTCATGAATCACTATATTACATATATACATATACTTTATCAAAATACAACACACAGTTTCATATTTAGTGTCATATGAACATATAATGTCGGGGTTTTAGTTCTCTGGGAGTTTCTCTACTCCCCACACTTGTACTATCACACACAATTGTTAACAAATAAACACACTTATCACAATGGTATTCGCATCTTCTGTGCGCAATTACCACAATTAAACCATGAATGAATGTATATGTTTACGTAACACACACACCAACCATCAAAACAATTATTTTGTGCTATGCACAATATAGGTCACATACACTACGTACACATGTACGGTAATACACACTAAGTGGTTTTGCGCTCTACCCCCCTTAAAAGGGATTACACCCACGTAATCAATCACTGAACATTGGCTTAAAATGTTCTGCCGTCATGAAGTGTTTTAACTTCCACGCGGTCTGTTATACAATGCGTTCTGATTAGAGGATCTTAACCATATTGGCGGTTTAGTTCTTAAACCAAGAATCCTCATTGGAGTTTGCTTTAACTCTTAACTGGTTTCGATTCTGGCCTGTGAGGCTTCTAGGCATTAATAAGTAGCCATTCACTCATGTTCACCATGCACATTCAACACTTGAATCGCTGGCTCACTAGTTTCTGCCGCGCAATTCTGATAATTGTAGAGCTCAATTTGCCCCATTCGTTATTCTTACTGTATTGTACATCACCAATTATCACCTTTATCTTGGTAATAATGGTTTCTCAACCGATGCGTGGTATTTCTGACCGTGAGCAAATTCGGTGAGTTCCAAAATTTTCATCCACTTCTCTAATAATTTACTGTGTATACTGTTATGTGTTTCACAATGATTGACTTGTTTCCTTCCGACTTACTGTCGGTTGAGATTGAGCTATCACCTAATGTGCAGTGCTCTTTCTGTTATTACCCACGCTTGAGGTATATTCCATACCGATATTTGGTGTTTAGTGTTACCGTAGTCACTTGTTTTTAAACATGCCTCCACATTTGGTTCTGTACCAGTATCATTTCATTGGTACGACCTCGCATTTCCCATGCATCGGTCATTATAGTGTTATAAGTCTCTTTCTACTTCCACCAGCATTAACATTTCCCAAGTCCTAGCTATCGCACTCGATCATTACTGCGTAAATGCAATACCAAAACACTTAGTCATACAGAGTGCAGAGGCGTAAACTCTTGGCAGTAAATCTCTTATGCGATTGCAATTGGAATTTACACTGTGTTTCACTGAGATTCTTATCTCATAGTACTAGCTACCGGCTTACTGCCCGGTTCGTTTGGTATCACTTACTGTGCATCTCCACTGAGTTTAACTCATAACTGGTCTTATCTGCCATATTATTATCTAACAACACTTATACAACGGTCGCTTGCTGCGCACCGTGCTCTTACTCACTGTATAACATCAACTTATATGGTATTCACTGTCATTTTAGCTTCCACACATACAGTTACATCACTCGTATTATGGTTCGCCACTCATTTGGCTGATTGTTGAATATTCTAGTCTTTTGAGTCTTAATGCTCCGTGAGCATTGTCCATTATTCATTTAGCGTCACACATTTATGGTGGTTGCTATTAGACTTGTTACTCTTCCGGTCTCCACAAGTGGTAGTAACCATATTGGTCCACCCTTAACGTATTCCCTTAAGAGGTATCCCCACTCTCTTAGCAGTGGTTCGTTATCCGCTTTACTTACTTATATAACATAAACTCTTACAATCGATTAAATTTATATAACATATCCTGTTTGTGGCTTATAAGCCTTACTGCCTCAAGCTCTGCTCATTGTAGGCCGTTTGCACACATTTACTTCTCTGTACAACATTACATGGTTTGGATATCTGTGAGCCTCGATTTTAAACCCTATCCTATGTGGATTAACTTGATTGGGATCTAATCGGGTTTTAGGTCCACTTATAGCCTAAGATTAATAACTATGTCATATAACAATAATTATTAAAACCTAAGCCAGCTCACTGGAACCTATTATGAGTCGCCACCTAATTTTAACCTAGATCAAATTAGGAAAGGAGAGTTCGGGTTCGGGGGCTTGATATTCGACTTAATTAGGGTTCAAATTACTTTCATTACCCTTCCTAGGTCGTTTTTCCTCTACTTGGTTCAATTACGGCTTTCTACAAAATTGTTTTTAACCTAGGTGTGCGCTTCTGTTTTTTTATTTTTAACGTTTTTTGACAGAAAATTAAAGTGGAAATTAAAATGACCTAAACTAGGGTTTCGGAGGCAGAATTAGGTCAAATTTTGTTTCCGTCCGTAGCCACGGACCTAATGTCCGAGACCACGGACCCCAGTTAACCTATATGAAAATAAAAGTCGAATTAAACAGAAAACAGAAAATTGTAAAGTCCGGGGCCACGGACAGGCTGTCCGTGGGCCCGGACATTATTAGAAAACCTAAATTTTTAAAATTTAAAAAATCCCGCCGCCGTCCGTGGGCGTCCGAGCTTACGGACAGGGAGTCCGGGACCCCGGACATGACGTCCGTGGGTGCGGACCGCCCTCGGACGGCGGCGTTGAGGCTGTTCCCGAAGGTTTTTTGGCTCAAATTTTATGGGTGTGTAGCCTGAAAGATGTACAAGACGTTAGTGATTGAAAGAATTCAATTTGAAGTCAAAATTAATACGAAACTTAGTTAACAAGTTATTAGACAGAAACACAAACAAACCTTAATTCAGAAGCAATAAAAAGTCAATTCGATTAGAAATTTCACACATAAGTGTATTCTGATCAGAGGGGTTAAGGAAGTCAAATTCCAACCTGTTTTGACTTCGGGATTTGATTGTTCCTTCACGTCGGGAATCTTCAAGAGCTTCGTTGATGGCCAATCCGGTTCGACTTTGACCCAAGATTCTGGCTCCTTCTTCCTTGTATTGTTAGCCACGGTTTTCTTCTGTATTTTTTTTGTGTTTTGGTGCTAGGAATCTCAATGGGAGAAGAAGGAATGTGTTTTTTGGTGATTTCGGGATGATTTCGGTATAGATTCGAGGCTCGGGGTTGCAAAAACGTTGGAAGTAGGTTGACGGCTGATTCTCTGACTTTGGGGATGATCTCCTCTGCCCTAGGTCGTTTTTGGAAGGTCCTTTTATAGAAAGAGCAAGGCCATGTTGATAGAACAAGATTTTTATCTAAAACCCTGATTTTGTGCTCTAAGGGAATCTGATTTTTTAAAATATGTTGCAGGCCGATAAAAATTATGAAATTTTAACTGAAGATAAAGGATGATTTTTAAGAATTTTGAGAGTTGGAATCGGGTTATTTTGATAAATAACCGATTAGATAAAAATCTCACAACCAGGAATCTCCCATAATTCATAACTTATTATTGGAAAGTCGAAATAACGAAATTCCAACGGCATTAGTCTCTAATAATCATCCTCTATCTTGTGTTAAAATTGCATGACGTTTTGTTTCGATTTCGTTATTTTCCATAGGAGAGAGAAAATTGCAAAAATGATTGAATTTCTCTTTTAAATTTTGGGTTAAGGTTCCAAATAAAATAATTTCAGGTTTATGACTGTATGTAGTCATTCTAACCATGTGACAATTTTATTTTAATTTTGGAAACCTTTTATTATTTCTATTTTGAGGTTATTTCATGTGTTAATTTAAGAAATTAGCTTATAATATGAATTAAAAGCTAAATTTCCAGAATAAATATTATCAGAAAATCATGAAATACCTTTCATAATGACTATGATATTTGGAAGTGTTTGGAGATAATGAACAAGTCATATAAAAATAGAAAATCCCGATAATGTCCTTGGAAAATCCCGCCTTGGTGCTTTTTGACCCCTTTTGCCCTTTGTAACACGTATGCCTTAGAGACTACTCCGGGGGGGTTGAAATTTTGGGTATAACAGATTGCCCCCCGTCAACTAGGCTTTGTAATGAAGATGAGAAGACTAGTTGATGCCTGAGTGATACCCCAAAATTTTGGATCTTAAAAGACCCTACATGTAGATTGTGTCGAGCTATTCTAAGGCGCTGACTACCTATGAGTGAGAATGAAAATGAAAAGACGTCAAGCGATTCTAAGGTGTTGACTACCTAAAAATGAAATGATGAAATAAATGTCAATCGATTCTAAGGCGTTGACTACCTAAAAATGAAATGATGTCAAGCTATTCTAAGGCGTTGACTACCTGAAGATGATGAAAGCTAAATAATGTGTAGATGTAGGAATGCTGATATGCTAGCGATGCTAATGATGCTAATGGTATTGATGATGTTGATGATGATGCTGATGATATTGATGATGTTGATGATGCTCGGATGCTTCTGGGGACCGAAACCCGTGCCGATGCTCCTGGCTGGACCCAATGTGGACTTATTGCCATCGCCCCCCAAGCCGGTGTGCAGGGATAACTCCTGGTAAAAACCCTGGGGACTTATTGCCTTTGCCCACCATTCGTTGATCCCAAAGCAAGTTGACATAAAGATGGGGACTTATTGCCTCTGCCCCGCCAACTTAGATCACGCTCTGTCTCGTACTTGTCTCGCACTGAAGATGATACTAGGTCTCGTACTGGTCTCGCACTGGATGATGATGCTCGGTCTCGCATTGATGAAGGTGATAGGTCTCGTACTGATGAAGGTGATAGGTCTCGCACTGATGAAGATGATAGGCCTCGCACTGACGAAAGTGATGGTATCGCACTGATGAAGATGCATGGTCTCGCACTGATGAAGATGCATGGTCTCGCACTGAAGTCTCGTACTAAACGGATGAAAAAAAAACTGGATTTCGCACTGATTCTGGGTCGCGCACTGAATGAAGATGTCTCGTACTAAAGTCTTGAAAATGATGGGTCTCGCACTGATTTTGGGTCTCGAGCTAAAAATGAGTTAGAAAGATAATGGTCTCGTGCAAATGATGAAAAATGATTACCGGAGTGCCAATCATGGCAATGTATGCAATCAAAATATATGAAAGATACTCGTTCAAAACAGGAAACTGTTGGAAAAGGTGCCAAACTTGGCATTGTTGAGGTGTTATGCAAAAGTTGTAAAATGCAACTAAAGTGTTTGTTGGAAGCTTGCCAAAACAAGAAACTGTTGAAAAATATGTCAAACATGGCAATGCTTGAGAAAGACTCTGCTGAAAAAGGAAAGTGAAATGATCATTTCCTGACTAAAAATTTTATATCCGCAATTTGTTTCTTGAAAAATGAACATGTCATTGGTGGAAGTGTGTGGTGTTTGTTGTGGTGCTGAAGGCTTTTGCCGGTGTTCAGGATTTGTGACAGACCTGGGATTGGGTTGTGATTTTGGATGGAGGTCAAGGCCAATGACGGGCTTGAGAGTGTGTGTGTGGTGGTAAGGACTTATGTGTGCCTGTGGTGGGATGGTGGTGCTCGAGCTTTGGGTTTTAATTGGTGTTGACATGGCAATTGTTGGAACCAACAATTGCCCCCAGTATTTTTCCTTTAGGACAATCTGAGCTAGAGTTCATGGCAATCGATCGGGACGATCGATTGCCCCCAGTATTTTCTTTGATTAAACATGCGAACAAGTCTCACCCTCACAGGGTCGAGGCTTATGCTTTGATGTGGTGCTCCCTAACCTACACTTGACGTGGTTGGTGTTTGCACTCATTTCTCGCTCATGATCATAACTTCTAGACCATTGAATTCGATATTTGATGGATTTACGCATTTGATCTGTTACTTTCACGTGATTGGACACACAACTATCAAGTCGGAAGTCTTTAAAGCTTATAACGTGGCCACGGGGTGTGATGAAGGACAACGGGACCATGGAGGAATATTTGAGGTATGTGGAGCTAAAAGAGGTGACCAAAGCTGCACACTACGTCTTCTCTTGGATTCATCTTCCTTGTCTTGAAGTCGTCTAACTGCTTCATGTTGACGTTGTTTTTGAGCTTCTGGACTTGGACTTCTGAAGTTGTCCTTTACACCATTTCTCTTTTCGTCTTTTGGATTTCTTCGAGGCACTTCGGTTTTGCCTCTTTGTTTGATCCTTTCTTGACTTCGCCTTCGGGGTTCTTGTGTTTCCCGGTTTTGGGCTTCGAGAGCTATTTTGATGTGTGCTCTTTGGATCCTGTGTCACTCTGGGACCATTTACGGATCGCTTCGTCATGTCGATAGCGGTGTTGCTTTTTTTGAACTAATGAAGATGTTATCTGAGTCTCGAGCTTCTCGCTTCCTTTGGTCACCGGGTCGGACATTCATCACTGGCTGGGTTATTTTGTGGAGTTCACAATATCGAAAAGGGATATATGGAAGGCTCAGCGGGGGTGCCTAGGGTTTAACATCGGGGTTCACAAGCTTTTGGCTATGTGGTGCTGTACCTAGGTGCTTCGTCATTCCTGATAGTTGTGTATCCGTTCCTTGTTACTTTTCGCAGGTCTAAGAGTAAATTTACAAATTATCTCCTTCGGTCAAAGTTATGCCATTTACCTCACCTTTGAATGTGGTCTCACCAGAGTCGTGTAAAAATGACACGCTCGTTCGCTCATGGTTTTTCCGCTCAAGACACTCTCGCGAGATTTTCACTTGGGAACTCGTTCACACATTTAAACAAAAGATAAAAGATGACGAACTTAAACTTAGATTGCCCCCAGTATTGATTTGGGGCTTGCGACAACAATTCGATAGATGTGGACTTTGAACCTCTTTGTGGGTTGTTTGGATATTATGGGGTGAGTTGTAGTGTTTGGTTAGGCATGTTCAAATTTTAGAAACAAGAGACAAGCCGTTCCATAGTCAGAAAATGATTGCTTCGTGATCCTTTTTCTTAAAAAACAATTTTGTTTTTTTCGATGAATGAAAAATGGTTTGTACAGGAATTGTGAAAATGGAACTATGATTTTATTTATGAATCATGAAAGAAACGTAAAGATTACAATCTGAGGTGACCGAAAACTAACTAATAAGCTACTAGGAAAACTTGAAGATGCAAGAAAACGATCTGCACACTTAGAAAAATTGGACTCCTTGCTCGAGGAGGTCTTGAATCTTGTGCTTCAATGCTCGGCAATTGTCAGCATAATGGCCAGGCAACTGATGGTAGTGGCAGAATTGATTGAGATGCCTCCCCAAATGAGTGGTTCCTGGCCGAGGGGCCAGGGGCTGTAGCAGGTTTCTCTTCTGAAGCTCTTCAAACGCCTGACCTGTGCTCGGCCAATGTTGGTGAATTCCCTTTGCGATGAGTCTCGGCGTGGTAAGGGTACTGTCCTAAGGTTTTGATGCGGAGATCTAGGTCGTTGAACCATATTCACTTCTGGGAAACTGCTTTGAGCGCAAGCTACTGTCTGAAGATAAGCCTTTTCTGGTCCTGGCTTAGATAATTTGGAGCCACTGCCGGAGTTTCTTGAGCACTCGAGCTCCAAACCTTCCTTATGAATCCTTTCCTCTAGAATACCGACTTGTCCCATCAACATGTCCAAACTCGGAAAGTACATAAATTTTAGCTCATGGTTGTGTTGTTTTCGCATGTTCTCAATTATCATGCGGATTTGCTCCTGCTCGTCCATTCTGGTAGGCATGGCTGCAGCCTTTCTCCTCCAACGCTTGATGAAGTCAGACATGGACTCACCATCTTTCTGTCGAGTTCCTGCCAGATCGATTCTGGTGACCTCGAGGTTCTTAGCATACTCGAAATGATTTAGGAAAGCCTCGCAAACCTCCTCGTAGGTTTTGGTATTCATCTTCTGAGTGAGATACCAACGCTGAGGAGTCTCGTCTAGATAGCGTGCGAAAACTTTGGCTTTTTGCATGTCATTGAGCCCCAAGATGGACATTTCCCGGTCGAACATAGCCAAGTGAATCTGTGGATCCGAGGAACCCTTGTACAAAGCGAGTGTAGGTAGCTTCAGCTTTGGGGGAAGGTCAACCTCGGGATATGACGTCATGGAAAGGTAATCGAGGCCAGCCGGCTTGCTAGCCTTTTCCATGCGCTCGATCCTTTTCAGAGCCTTCTTGAGTTCTGCGGTTAGTTGGTGGTCTGGGGCAGCTTCCCCTACAAATCTGTGCGCATCCTGGACCCCAACGGAGTTAATTTCGATGTAGTCGCGCTCGTTCCCAGAGTCGGCAATCCTCCTTGGAATGTTTTCCTGATGACCAACCTCAAGAGAATTGATTTTTCTTTTCAGCTCTTCGATGATGGTGACATACTTAGCCTCCATGTCATTAGTGGTGGACCTATGTTTCTGTTCCATGGCATCAAAGGCGGCCATGTACTTTTGCTCTAAGGCTGCAAGCTGGGCCTCCATGCTGATTGGGTTTCCTCCCTCTGCCATACTTGGGATTCGGGCTTATCTGTTGGAAAACAAAAGTGGATTGAGCTAAAATTCTGGACCGCGAAGAAGTTTTAGGTGAAAACTTGTTTGGGCTGCAAGAAAAGCATATGAGCTGGAATGTTTCGAAGATTGTGGGTAGACACTGAGGCCAAAAATAAGTTGGAAGGGAGGCGCCTGGAAGTGTTTGAAGAATGTGACTCTTAGGCCAGAATATTTTGAGAATTGGGCGCTTGGGCCAGAATGTGTCTGGGCTAGAGGTAAAGCATACGGGCTAAACTGATTCCTAAACCATGTTCTTGATGTGAATTGGAACCTGTGCCAAGTAATTCAGATTGGTCCTAAAATATGATGCATGTGTCTTGGATCTTGGGTCAAAACCCGAGTGAAAAGTCTTCCTAGACTAGAATGGGCCTTGAAATGGAAAGGCCTGATGGATTTTTATGGATTGCTTCAGGTGGATTTGTTTTCCATGGGCCTAAAACTAAATTGGTAATTTAAATTGGGCTGAAAGATAAATCACCTAAATCTAAACTTTTGGGCCGAAGCCTGAACAAATAACTCACACATTCAAATCAAGCAGGGTCTTTGGGCCGCAAACAATAAAGCCGTGATATCGGGTTGGGCTGAGTTGATGTAGGAGAAGTTCCTATCAATTACTAGGCTGGGTAGTGGGCCGATCATGCAGGTAAACAAGGCCCACACAAATTCAACATGTCCTCACTAGATGTTAAGATTAAACCGGGTATGGATCGATCCGGAGAGATGCTTGGGGCTTGGGCCCAGGTCGCCACAAAGGAATAGGGCTTGCACGCTATTCTCTTTGGGCTTCCCCACTTTTTTCACATCACCTGAAGGTGTGCGTCTACGGTCGGGTCTTTGACTGACCAAACAATGGGCTAGGTAAGGGCACTGCCAGGAAAACGCTTGGGGCTAAAGCCCAGGTATTAAGGGGATGTGGTTAGACGACATCCTCCTCTTTTCCCCCGCTTATTCACATCACCTAAAAGGTGTGAGTCCCTGACAGGGGACCCTCAAACGGGTCCCTGGGTGAAATCGGTTTGTGTGGACCCTCGCTCTCATATGATGCAAAGGTGCAGAAATTAAAGTGCGCACAAAAGTAAACAAACAAAGTAATAAAGCCATAAATAAACATTTTCGAGTTAAGCCCTCTTTCTTAAAATTAAACAAGTTAAAATTAAGAGTTTGTCCCCAGCAGAGTCGCCAGTCTGTGAGCCTCGATTTTAAACCCTATCCTATGTGGATTAACTTGATTGGGATCTAATCGGGTTTTAGGTCCACTTATAGCCTAAGATTAATAACTATGTCATATAACAATAATTATTAAAACCTAAGCCAGCTCACTGGAACCTATTATGAGTCGCCACCTAATTTTAACCTAGATCAAATTAGGAAAGGAGAGTTCGGGTTCGGGGGCTTGATATTCGACTTAATTAGGGTTCAAATTACTTTCATTACCCTTCCTAGGTCGTTTTTCCTCTACTTGGTTCAATTACGGCTTTCTACAAAGTTGTTTTTAACCTAGGTGCGCGCTTCTGTTTTTTTTATTTTTAACGTTTTTTGACAGAAAATTAAAGTGGAAATTAAAATTACCTAAACTAGGGTTTCGGAGGAAGAATTAGGTCAAATTTTGTTTCCGTCCGTAGCCACGGACCTAATGTCCGAGACCACGGACCCCAGTTAACCTATATGAAAATAAAAGTCGAATTAAACAGAAAACAGAAAATTGTAAAGTCCGGGGCCACGGACAGGCTGTCCGTGGGCCCGGACATTATTAGAAAACCTAAATTTTTAAAATTTAAAAAATCCCGCCGCCGTCCGTGGGCGTCCGAGCTTACGGACAGGGAGTCCGGGACCCCGGACATGACGTCCGTGGGTGCGGACCGCCCTCGGACGGCGGCGTTGAGGCTGTTCCCGAAGGTGTTTTTGGCTCAAATTTTATGGGTGTGTAGCCTGAAAGATGTACAAGACGTTAGTGATTGAAAGAATTCAATTTGAAGTCAAAATTAATACGAAACTTAGTTAACAAGTTATTAGACAGAAACACAAACAAACCTTAATTCAGAAGCAATAAAAAGTCAATTCGATTAGAAATTTCACACATAAGTGTATTCTGATCAGAGGGGTTAAGGAAGTCAAATTCCAACCTGTTTTGACTTCGGGATTTGATTGTTCCTTCACGTCGGGAATCTTCGAGAGCTTCGTTGATGGCCAATCCGGTTCGACTTTGACCCAAGCTTCTGGCTCCTTCTTCCTTGTATTGTTAGCCACGGTTTGCTTCTGTATTTTTGTGTTTTGGTGCTAGGAATCTCAATGGGAGAAGAAGGAATGTGTTTTTTGGTGATTTCGGGATGATTTCGGTATAGATTCGAGGCTCGGGGTTGCAAAAACGTTGGAAGTAGGTTGACGGCTGAGTTCTCTGACTTTGGGGATGATCTCCTCTGCCCTAGGTCGTTTTTGGAAGGTCCTTTTATAGAAAGAGCAAGGCCATGTTGATAGAACAAGATTTTTATCTAAAACCCTGATTTTGTGCTCTAAGGGAATCTGATTTTTTAAAATATGTTGCAGGCCGATAAAAATTATGAAATTTTAACTGAAGATAAAGGATGATTTTTAAGAATTTTGAGAGTTGGAATCGGGTTATTTTGATAAATAACCGATTAGATAAAAATCTCACAACCAGGAATCTCCCATAATTCATAACTTATTATTGGAAAGTCGAAATAACGAAATTCCAACGGCATTAGTCTCTAATAATCATCCTCTATCTTGTGTTAAAATTCATGACGTTTTGTTTCGATTTCGTTATTTTCCATAGGAGAGAGAAAATTGCAAAAATGATTGAATTTCTCTTTTAAATTTTGGGTTAAGGTTCCAAATAAAATAATTTCAGGTTTATGACTGTATGTAGTCATTCTAACCATGTGACAATTTTATTTTAATTTTGGAAACCTTTTATTATTTCTATTTTGAGGTTATTTCATGTGTTAATTTAAGAATTTAGCTTATAATATGAATTAAAAGCTAAATTTCCAGAATAAATATTATCAGAAAATCATGAAATACCTTTCATAATGACTATGATATTTGGAAGTGTTTGGAGATAATGAACAAGTCATATAAAAATAGAAAATCCCGATAATGTCCTTGGAAAATCCTGCCTTGGTGCTTTTGACCCCTTTTGCCCTTTGTAACACGTATGCCTTAGAGACTACTCCGGGGGGGGGGGGGGGTTGAAATTTTGGGTAAAACAATATCATATTGGGCTCCATGACAAGGTCGTTGCATCACGTTTCCTTTCCTGGGATGCCCCCATAGGATTGTCAGTCCGTCTCCTGACAACTTATGTCTAAACTGGGTGTTAGTTTCAACCCTTGGGTTTCTGTCATGTTATTTCATTCAACTATCGTTGATGTGAACACCCTTTCGAGGATTACTCCTGGGTGTTGCTAAGTTATGCCATTACATCTGGTTCGCACTTATTGGTATATTCAGTTAGTCACGCCGTTTGCGTTCTTAACTGGCTTATTATCCTCTTCTATGAAGATCAATATTTCCTGGTAGTGTAGGTACTCATTCTGGGAGTTTCATCCCGTTCATCGCACATTAATGTGTCCACATTAGGCATCTGCTTGCCATGCACAGGCTGGGTCACCATTCCAGCTATCATGTTTACCCCTCGGGATTCTTAAGACATATGCTATATCTTTACATAACAGTTAGTGCACTTCGTATTCCCTGACTCTTAAACATTTCCTTGAAAGGAATTCACTAATTCTTTTAGTCTCGTTAACTTGACTAGGTTCCTTTACTTCAACCATTCATGGTAATCCTTAGCTCTTGTTTGACTTATACTGTTGACCGTAGTACGGAGTCGACTACTTCCCGTGTTCCGGACTCTACTTGTATACATATGTGGGGTACCCTACTGATACATTACTACTTACCCAACTAACCCATAAGCAGGTCTGTCAGGCCCACAAGCTCCTATCGGAGTGCGGTCGTCCCACATTACAGTTGGTACACTCGTAGTGTTCGTCACACGCCTAGGTGAAGTATTCTGTTGTCAACTCCCTTATATTGTCCCGTGACAATATACATTCTGTGCTTCCCTAACTTAATCGAGGGAAAGTTTATCCACTGTTGTATCCTTGTCAACTGCCCTTGGTTTTACTGGTTTGGTTTAGAAAAAGGTTATAAAGAAGTATCGGTTTGAAAGAAAATCTGGTTTTGAAAGAAAAGAGTTTGAAATAAATCTGAGTTTGAAAGAAAATTTTCATGGTTTCACAACGCCTTCTTGCCGTAACCAAGTCTAGCTTCTTGCTGACTGGTGTACTTCCAATTACAGAGGTTAGGCTATCAAGCCCATCCACGGTTATGATGATCTCACTTAACTTCATGGTACTTTACTAAGTACTTTGTATTTGTTACAACTTTCCCGAACAACCCTGTTATAGCAGCACTTGCTATAGCAAGTGCGCCATGCTAACTGGCTATCGGTTAAACACACACACCGGTTGCGGTATCATTTTTACCCGCATGTCTTGATAATAATTCTTTGGGTGACTTCTCACTGTCTTCACATGATAATCATTAACTGGGGTGTTCCCCATTCTTGGAGTCCCCTTTTCTCTAGTATTGTTTCCTCTTCGTAGCCCGTTCCACGCATTTGTCGTGGTTACTGAGACTTGTCTCTTGTTTGGGCACTACGTTGTAATTCCATAGTCGGTTGGTATACCGTCGGTGTATTATTTAACATTTGTAGTCCCGTAGACACTCGTCTCGGGTTTCATTACTCCACTTCTTGTCTGTTGCACGGTCGGTGCGTTGCAAGCTGGTTGTTCTCGACTGCTCGGCATGTCGACCCAGGTTGCCGGAAATTCTATTCCCTTATGCACAAAATTCTTCATTCTTCGCTATTAATGCGGTTAACATTGTTCAGGTAGAAACCGTCTCCGGGATTCCCACTCTTTGGGATCTACCGTATGACTGGTTCTCCGTACCTTTAGAGGTATTTAATTACAGCCAGATCGGGTATTCCGAGTGTGAGAGGACTTCCATCTCTCTGGCGTTGTTTCCCAAGTTATAAAATAGGGATTGTGGAGGGCGGGAAGGATATAGTAGGTTTCCAGATCACACTGGTAATTCCTAACTAGCGTATCTCTCACGCTACCACTCAACCCTTAACCCAAAGTACTAAAATCCTAACTCGGTATTTCCTAAGCTCGGCAATTCAGTCATCAGAGCGATACTTCGCTCTGATACCACTTTTTGTAACACCCCAACTACAACCATACACTTAACAACACATTGCAGCGGAAAACTTAACTCATCACATTACTTAACCCAATGGTGTTACACGCCGTTAACCACCCACGTGGCTAACAAGGCTATTACATATACATTGTATCGGTCTGATGGACTAGATTCCCGAGCGACTACACATTACTGTCCCTTTCCACTAACAACAACAACAACATATACCTTTCAACTGTACCGAGTATTCATAAACTAATGCCGATAACAATTTCGGTCTTACTACACCTACTGTACATATATAACTTAAATGATTACCCATGTACAACGACTACCCCGTCCTACTCTCGAACGGCTTTCAGCTCCTTGTACCTGAAATAGGAAAAGAATAGAAAGGGTGGCCCCCAAGGGGCTCAGCACCTTTGCTGGTATGGTAATCCCGCAGCCCGCATGCTACCGGGCCACGCACAACTATTTGTAGTCTTAGAATGCGGTTGATTACATTTGAATCATGCATGTAAACTACAAACACACAACACATTGAACTGTACAACAATGGCTCAAATAAACAGCCAACACGTCTACACTTGATGAATCTATTTCCTTAATAGACGACACTTACCCACTAGTCGGGTTATCCTTAAACGCCTCTTACAATAAACTGGAATTCATATCCATAATCCACATACTCCACATCTTAACAACATATCACATCACATCGCAATAAGAATTGCAGCACAACAATAATACATAACATAACGGGAACGGTTCCCTTTATGAACCGGCCCAAACATAGTCAGTTCACTTGTAGCCTAGAGAATGTTGCCAGTCGATTGATAAGCTCGTTACATAACTCGTTACCGTCTCGTTAAATGAACGGATAACTTAACACAAGGTGCCTCGGATATAGTGATCCAAGCACACTGAACAAACATAAACATAGTATGCCCCTGTGGCCCGACGTGAGTCAGTAAAATAGCCTTGGTTAAGCTAAAGGGAAGGTTGGAAACCAAATTGGAAAACAACCATAACATACAAAGAGGATCGAACCTGATATGACAACGACCCCCATACTCACACGCGTGGCCAGAACAGACCGGACTCCTCACTTCCCCCGATAGCACTTGTTAGTAGTTCAACATTGAACTCAATAAACGAATCACAAACATTGGGTTAAGTCTTGTTAGACACACACACAAAGGAACGGAGAGTCATACATTCACACACAAGCATCACACACAAACATCACATGACTAACTCACGCATAGCCGTGGTTAGAACGTTCCTTAGGTTGGAAACGTTATTACCGGATACCGTTCTCTTACGTTTACCTAATAATAGTTAACTAGCCTTCCTTGCGCATTCGAGGTTACCGGTATCGGTATGCAAACACACAATAACAATAACGACTGTAAACTCGTTTCATGATTTATCTTATAACGTGGCAAACATACAGAAAAACACATTGGCATACAAGCCGGTGTAATCCGGTAGGACACAGGTTGCAAGAAAACCATACCTGTCACCGGAGTCCACTCTATCATGTCCACTTATGTTCCTCGAACCATTCTTGAGCAACTGGTAATATTACATTTACTTTTATTAACATTGGGGGTAACTTGTTTGCGTAACGTTGAACGACTATGGTTAACGCCGTTAACTAATTAAGTAACTTAACACTTTTAACTTGCTTTACTTCTACATTTTACTACAACTTTTCACCCACTTAATTGTCATTATAACTCGTCTAACATGTCCTTAACAACCTTATAACATCATTACTTATCAATCCCCATCATTACATACCATTTTCATACCTTAAACAACATTTTTAGAGTGGTCCAGGACTTGGTCCTTACCTTAAGTCCCGGACCAACACTTAATAAATTCTCGGCTAGTTTAAATTGGGTGGTCCGGGACCTTGTACTCATCCCAAGTCCCGGACCAAGACAGTCTTCTTACTCTCGGCCCTTTTTTGTGTATGGTCCGGGACATCATCCAATTCCTAGGTCCCGGACCACTGTAACAGAATTCCCAAATTGACATTCTCAAGTCTTGTTTCATCTATTTTCTTCATCCTTTGATTACCCAAACTCCACACATGATCTTAGGCATATTCTAATACCAAAATATCACTTTGATTCACCTTAAAGCATTGTCCAACTTGTTACTCACTTTTCTTACAAAATCTCTTAATACTTATACATTTTTCACTTGGTTTTCTAAGTGGTGTTTCACACCTATAATGACCACTATACCAAAATGTTTCCTTTCTCATATCCTTACCTAAACATCATTCCCTCCTTGTACATCAACATTCCTAAACCTTAAACAAACTTCTCCAAGACTTTAGTACATCCCACAAACACCCACTGGATTTCTAGAACTTCCAAGATAATGTCTAAATCCTTGTAGCACTCTAAACACCTTAATACATGTTTTCTTCCCTAGTAAAACATTTATTCATTCCTAACACTTCCTAGTTCACTAAAACTCATTTAAACACTTAAATCTCCTTATACATTACCCAAATTTTGCCATGGGTTCTCCTAGCACAATGTCATACCAAAACACATTGTTTTTCACCATAAAACATTCGAGAACACCTAAATCCATCAAGAGCTTTCTCACACACAAAACTTCACCAACTTTACACTACATTACAATATAGTGCATAATCAAATTGCTTGGCACTTTGGCCCTTAAATAACATGGCTCTTAGGCCCTTAAATTGCATAAACCATAAACACCGAATTTCCACATGTATATTGCCTTTAACCTACAAATACACTCAACATCACATATGCCCTTAATAAACTCCTTGAGAGCATTTTACTAGCTCATTTGCCATTGGCTCCTTAGGTATTTTATTAAGCAAATAAAGCTCATTTTTCCTAGGCATTTAAACTACATTTAGATAGTTTGTTTACCTCTTTTCCTTCACAAGTTTTTCATTGTCACCCCTTGCTCCTTCTTTGATAGGAAACCGGCAAGGCTTTGATTGCTTGTCAAACTTCTAATCAATGTACAAGCAAGGTAATGAGTATTCAAGCTTCATGCTTAAACTCATTGTAAACCCTAGGTTATATATATTGCCTTAACACATTAGGATAGTTGATTTACCTTGGAAACAAAAGAGAGCTTGAATAAGCATCAAGAGAGGACTCCTCCTTGTCCTTTGAAGATTGAAATGGAGCTATGAAAGAACAAGAGAAGACACCATCAAAGGTGATTCTCGGTTACACACAAAAAACAAGAGGAAATGTTGTTTTTCTTTGATTTTCCTTACCTTGAAGCAAAGGAGAATGACAAGGCATGAAAATATGAGCTCAAGCTCCTTCAATGGTGAATCTCCATGGCACCGAAATGGAGTTCTTGAAGGTTTGAAAAGAGAGAAGTGTAGAGCTTGTCCTAACTAAGACAAATATGGTCTTAGAATTTGATTTGGTATATGGAGCTAGAAGTTACTAGCCATGGAAGTTGGAGATGGCATTGTTGCTGTAGCTAAACCGATGGAGAGAGGAGGAAGAAGGGTTGGCTACGGTGGGAACAAGAGAGGAATGAGAGAATGTGAAGAAAGCTTGCTTTTGGAGATATTTAAATTAAAAGCAAATAGTAACTATGCTTTATTACTTTTCCTTGTTTATTTGATTGGTCAAGTGTGGTGAGTCACACATGAAAAACCGGCCCCTTAGTGTTTTAGGCCAAGTCATGGTCTTTGTTGACCAATTAACTTACTTATATTGACTTATGTCATAAACTAGCATTTTTTTGTTACTATTCACAAAAACAAGGCACATTCTTGTGAAATTTTTGATTTCCCATTGATTTAGACCTCCAAATGTGATACTAAATAGTACACATGTTAATTAAAGAGTAATGATGGACATTTAGCCATTCAAAACTCATTTACAAGACAATTTTTCAAAAATGTGCTTTAAGGCTCCTTAAAGCACATTTTGGTTTTAACTTGTTTTCAAGCTTGGTTTTCTTTAGTAATTGATTTAATATGTTCATTAACATATTTATAAGTATAGGTATGACCTTAGGTCTTATACAAATTTTCCCAAGCTTAGAGCACATTTTTGCCCATATTGACTTTAAGGTATTATTTGTGTTTATTTGTTTAATTGTCTGCCAGGTTTCCTAAGGACTAATTAGCCTTATTAAATCATAATGGATATTATTAGTCTTGGTAGGTTCTTTGGCTCCCACCAAGTTCGCTCCAAGTTTAGAGCATGTTTTTGCTCAAGCTGTGTCTAGTGCTTTATTGTGGTTTACTACGGTTTAAATTGTTCACTGATGTTTCTAAGGCACTTTTTTTAGCCTTTTGTGAGCCTCGATTTTAAACTCTATCCTATGTTGATTAAATTGATTATGATCTAAACGGGTTTTAGGTCCACTTATAACCTAAGATTAATAACTATGTCATATAACAATAATTATTAAAACCTAAGCTAGCTCACTGGAACCTATTATGAGTCGCCACCTAATTTTGACCTAGATTAAATTAGGAAAGGAGAGATCGGGTTCGGGGGCTTGATATTCGACTTATTTAGGGTTCAAATTACTTTCATTACCCCTAGAAGTCGTTTTTCCTCTACTTAGTTTAATTACGGCTTATTACGAGTCGTTTTAACCTAAGTGCGCAAGCTTCAGTTTTTTTGTGTTTTTTAGCATTTTTTGACAGAAAATTAAAGTGAAATTCAAAGCTATCTAAACTAGGGTTTCGGAGGCAGAATTAGGTCGAATTTTGCTTACGTCCGTAGCCACGGACCCCATGTCCGAGACCACGGACCCCAGTTAACCTAATTATACAGAAGAGTCGAATTAAAGGAAAACAGAAAATTGCAAAGTCCGGGGCCACGGACAGGCTGTCCGTGGGCCCGGACATTATTAGAAAACCTAAATTTGAATTTTTAAAAATCCCGCCGCCGTCCGTGGGCGTCCGGGCTTACGGACAGGGAGTCCGGGACCCCGGACACGACGTCCGTGGGTGCGGACCGCCCTCGGACGGCGGCGTTGAGGCTCTTCCCGAAGGTGTTTTTGGCTCAAATTTTATGGGTGTGTAGCCTGAAAGATGTACAAGACGTTAGTGATTGAAAGTTCTCAATTTGAATTCGAATTAAGCACGAAACTTAGTAAACAAGTTATTGGACAGAAGCTTAAACAAACAGCAATACAGAAGCGTAGAGGGGTTAGTTTGAGCCCAAATTTTGAGGCAAGACAGATAATACCGTGGGAGTTAGGAAAGTGGGATTTCTACCTGTTTTACCTTTGGATTCACAGTGATTCTTCACACCGGGATTCGTCGAGTGCTCCGTTGATGGCAGACCCAGAGGATTTCGAACCAAGCTTCTGGTTGTTGGTTGTTCTTGCTGTTCTTCACGTTTTGGTGGTGTTTTTGTGTTTTGAAGATTGATGATGTTGTGGGAGTTGAAAAATATGTTTTGGTGTTGATTTTGGTGATATTTCGATGTTTGATTGTGGCTCTGGAGTTCAAAAACGTGGGGAAAGAGAGACGGCTGCCTTCTTTGAGAGTCTAGGGTTCTTGAGGTTATGAGATGATCATGGGATAAGGTTCCTTATATAGGCTTCCTTAAAGATAGAAAAATCCGGTAAAAACCGAGATTTACCGACGTTTTAGCTCAAGGGCTTCCAAAAGGAATTTGATTATGAAATTTTACACATGGGTAAAGGATGATATTTCTGAATTTTTATAAAGTGGAATCGAATTTTTTGGATATTGGAATATTTTTAAATTCAATTTCTCGTCAGATTCAATCAGAAATTGCTAGAAAATTATTGGAAACTCGAAAAATCGAAATTCCAACGCCATTATGCCCAAAATGTCATCCTCTATCATGGGTTAAAATTTCAAAGAATTTTGAACTGATTTGACCCTTATTTGGAGGAGAGAGAAAGCCTATAGGGGGCTTAGGAGCCTTGAAAAATTACGAAAGTGCCCCTGGAGATGACTAAGCTGTCCCTGGTACTCTGAAATGTTCCGATCGAACTGGGAACCCTCGCTACTTGACCAAACTAGCCTATTAGTAGAGACTCTCTTCCGGGGGGTTGAAATTTTGGGTATAACAGATTGCCCCCCGTCAACTAGACTTTGTAATGGAAATGAGAAGGCTAGTTGATGCTTGAGTGATACCCCCAAATTTTTGGATCTTAAAAGACCCCACATGCAATTGAAGTCCGACAAGTTGTGTCGAGCTGTTCTAAGGCGCTGACTACCTATGAGTAAAGTGGAAGGATGTCAAGCGATTCTAAGGCGTTGACTACCTATGAGGATGATACGATGTCAAGCTATTCTAAGGCGTTGACTACCTATAATGAATGAAATGATGTCAAGCAATTCCAAGGCGTTGACTACCTAAAATGTGAAAATAAGATAATGTCAAGCGATTCTAAGGCGTTGACAACCTAAGTAGTGAAAATTGGGTGGTATGCAAATGCAAGAATGCTGAAATGCTAGTGATGCTGATGATGCTAACGATGCTGATGATGCTGATGATGCTGATGATGCTCGGATGCTTCTGGGGACCGAAACCCGTTCCAATGCTCCTGGTTGGTATACTATGGGGACTTATTGCCTCTGCCCACCAACTGGGGTGCTGGGATAACTTCTAGATTACCAAGGGGACTTATTGCCACTTCCCACTAGTTGTTTCTCCCGAGAAGTTGACATTAAGATGAGGACTTATTGCCTCTGCCCCGCCAACTTAGATCACCCCTGTCTCGTACTTGTCTCGCACTGAAGATGATACTAGGTCTCGTACTGGTCTCGCACTGGATGATGATGCTCGGTCTCGCACTGATGAATGTGATAGGTCTCGCACTGATGAAATGATGGTATCGCACTGCTGAAGATGCATGGTCTCGCACTGAAGTCTCGTACTAAACAGATGAAAAAAACTGGATTTCGCACTGATTCTGGGTCGCGCACTGAATGAAGATGTCTCATACTAAAGTCTTGAAAATGATGGGTCTCGCACTGATTTTGGGTCTTGAACTAAAATGAGTTAGAAAGATAATGATCTCGTGCAAATGATGAAAAATGATTACCGGAGTGCCAAACATGGCAATGTATGCAATCAAAATATATGAAAGATACTCGTTCAAAACAGGAAACTGTTGGAAAAGGCGCCAAACTTGGCATTGTTGAGGTGTTATGCAAAAGTTGTAAAATGCAACTAAAGTATTTGTTGGAAGCTTGCCAAAACAAGAAACTGTTGAAAAATGTGTCAAACATGGCAATGCTTGAGAAAGACTCTGCTGAAAAAGGAAAGTGGAATGATCATTTCCTGACTAAAAATTCCATATCTGCAACTTGTTTCTTGAAAAATGAACATGTCATTGGTGGAAGTGTGTGGTGTTTGTTGTGGTGCTGAAGGCTTTTGCCGGTGTTCAGGATTTGTGACAGACCTGGGATTGGGTTGTGATTTTGGATGGAGGTCAGGGTTATGACGGGCCTGATGTTTTTGTGGAGGTAAGCCAATGACGGGCTTGAGAGTGTGTGTGTGGTGGTAAGGGCTTATGTGTGCCTGTGGTGGGATGGTGGTGCTCGAGCTTTGGGTTTTAATTGGTGTTGACATGGCAATTGTTGGAACCAACAATTGCCCCCAGTATTTTTTCCTTAGGACAATCTGAGCTAGAGTTCATGGCAATCGATCGGGACGATCGATTGCCCCCAGTATTTTCTTTGATTAAACATGCGAACAAGTCTCACCCTCACAGGGTCGAGGCTTATGCTTTGATGTGGTGCTCCCTAACCTACACTTGACGTGGTTGGTGTTTGCACTCATTTCTCGCCCATGATCATAACTTCTAGACCATTGAATTCGATATTTGATGGATTTACGCACTTGATCTGTTACTTTCACGTGATTAGACACACAACTATCAAGTCGGAAGTTTTTAAAGCTTATAACGTGGCCATAGGGT
This sequence comes from Limonium bicolor, assembly GCA_023374045.1. Classification (NCBI taxonomy): domain Eukaryota; kingdom Viridiplantae; phylum Streptophyta; class Magnoliopsida; order Caryophyllales; family Plumbaginaceae; genus Limonium; species Limonium bicolor. The sequence goes on along the minus strand of CM041778.1, from coordinate 250,417,207 downwards.
GTGATGAAAGACGATGGGATCATGGAGGGATATTTGAGGTATGTGGAGCTTAAATGGGTGACCAAAGCTGCAACTTGCGTCTTCTCTCAGATTCATCTTCCTTGTCTTGAAGTCGTCTGGCTGCTTCATGTTGACATTGTTTTCGAGCTTCTGGACCTGGACTTTTGAAGTTGTCCTTTACACCATTTCTCTTTTCGTCATTTGGATTTCTTCGAGGCACTTCGGGTTTGCCTTTTGTTTTATCCTTTCTTGGCTTTGCCTTCGGGGTTCTTGTGTTTCCCGGTTTTGGGCCTCGAGAGCTGTTTTGATGTGAGCTCTTTTGATCCTGTGTCACTCTGGGACCATTTGTGGATCGCTTCGTCATGCTGATAGCGGCATTGCTTCTTTGGACTGATGAGAATGTTATCTGAGAGTCGGGCTCCTCGCCTCCTTTGGTCACCGGGTCGGACATTCATCATTGGCTGGGTTATTTTGTGGAGTTCATAATATCGAAAAGGGATATATGAATGGCTCAGCGGGGGTGCCTAGGGTTTAATGACAGGGTTTACAAGCTTTTGGCTATGTGGTGCTGTACCTAGGTGCTTCGTCCTCCCTGGTAGTTGTGTATCTGTTCTTTGTTACTTTTTCAGGTCTAAGAGTAAATTTACAAATTATCTCCTTCGGTCAGAGTTATGCCGTTTACCTCACCTTTGAATGTGGTCTCACCAGAGTCGTGTAAAAATGACACGCTCGTTCACTCATGGTTTTTCCGCTCAGGACACTCTCGTGAATTTCACTTAGAGACTAGTTCACACGCTTAAACGAAAGATTAAAGATGATGATCCTGAACTCAGATTGCCCCCAGCATTGACCTGGGGTTTATGACAACACTTAAACGGATGTGGATTTGGAACCGCTTCGTGGGTTATTTTGGATGCTTTGAGATAGGTTGTGGTACAACGCATTTTCACCCTTTTAGAAACAAAAGACAAGTCATTCTGTTCCATAGTCAGGAAATGATTACTCTGTGATCCTTTTCCTTAAAAACAAATTTTTGTTTTTTTTAATGAATGAAAATGGTTTGTACAGGAATTGTGAAAATGGAACTATGATTTTATTTATGACTCATGAAAGAAACGTAAAGATTACAATCTGAGGTGACTAAAAACTGACTAAGAAAAATTTGAAGATACACGAAAACATAAATAAAACGATCTGCATACTTAGAAAAATTGGACTCCTTGCTCGAGGAGGTCTTGAATCTTGTGCTTCAATGTTCGGCAATTGTCAGCAATGGCCAGGCAACTGATGGTAGTGGCAGAATTGATTAAGATGCCTTCCCAAATGAGTGGTTCCTGGCCGAGGGGCCAGGGGTTGTAGCAGGTTTCTCTTCTGAAGCTCCTCAAACGCCTGACTTGGTGCTCGGCCAATGTTGGTGAATTCCCTTTGCGATGAGTCTCGGCGTGGTAAGGGTACCGTCCTAAAGTTTTGATGCGGAGCTCTAGGTCGTTGAACCATATTCACTTCTGGGAAACTGCTTTGAGTGCAAGCTACTGGCTGAAGATAAGCCTTTTCTGGTCCTGGCTTAGATGATTTGGAGCCACTGCCGGAGTTTCTTGAGCATTCGAGCTCCAACCCTTCCTTATGAATCCTTTCCTCTAGAATACCGATTGTCCCATCAACATGTCCAAACTCGGAAAATACATAAATTTTAGCTCATGGTTGTGTTGTTTTCGCATGTTCTCAATTATCATGCGAATTTGCTCCTGTTCGTCCATTCTGGTAGGCATGGCTGCAGCCTTTCTCCTCCAACGCTTGATGAAGTCAGACATGGACTCACCGTCTTTCTGTCGAGTTCCTGCCAGATCGATTCTGGTGACCTCGAGGTTCTTAGCATACTCGAAATGATTTAGGAAAGCCTCGCAAACCTCCTCGTAGGTTTTGGTATTCATCTTCTGAGTGAGATACCAACGCTGAGGAGTCTCGTCTAGATAGCGTGCGAAAACTTTGGCTTTTTGCATGTCGTTGAGCCCCAAGATGGACATTTCTCGGTCGAACATAGCCAAGTGAATCTGTGGATCCGAGGAACCCTTGTACAAAGCGAGTGTTGGCAGCTTCAGCTTTAGGGGAAGATCAACTTCGGGATACGACGCCGTGGAGAAATAATCGAAGCCAGCTGGTTTGTTGGTTTTCTCTATGCGCTCAATCCTTTTAAAACCCTTTTGACCTCTGCAGCTAGCTGGTTGTCAGGAACATCCTTCCTCACACGTGTTTGAGGATCTTGGGCCCTAATGGAGTCAATCTCGATGTAACTACGGTTAAGATTTTCATCCACAAGCTTTTCCAGAGTGTGCTGATTTGTCTCCTGGAGATTAGCCTTACTCCTCAATTCCTCGACAATGGACTCCAAGACCTTGCAGCACAGCGGCCAACTGGGCCTCGGTGTTGATCGGATTTCCTCCTTCTGCCATATCTGGATTTGGGCTTGCCTGTTTCCAAGAAGTCCATTATTAGCTAACAAGAGGAGGTGGGTTGAAAGACACTAAGGTGAGAATGACACTTCACAAGGTAGATCGAAACAAGCTTAGGCTGAAAGCAAGTGGGCCACATACCCAAAAAATGAGGTGCTTGGGCTGAAGTATCTCTCAGGCTATGAACTGGAATTTGGACTGAAATGTAAACAGATGGCTTTGATTGGGCCTGAGAGGTGACACCTAGATCTAGGGTTTTGGGCCCGGGCCCGAATAAGAAGTCTGCCTAGACTAGAATGAGCCCTTGGGCCGGAATGTGTTTGGGCCTAGAGCAAAGCACATGGGCTGGAGTGGTCCCTAAATCACAAATGGGCCTAACTTTCTTTGGGCCAGAGAAGATGGTTGCTAAGCCGAAAAAGATTTTATTTTCAGGCCTTGTGAGTTATTTCAAGTTCAGGTGGATTTCTTTTTTATGGGCCTAGAACTAATTGGATAATTCAAATTGGGCCAGAAGAGAAATCACCTAAGTCTAAGCTTTTGGGCTGAAGCCCGAATGACTCACATATTAAACCAAACAGGACCTCTGGGCCGCAAACAGTAGAGCCGCCAATTCGGGTTGGGCTAGGTTAATGTAGGAGAAGTTCCTATCAACCTCTAGGCTAGGTAATGGGCCGATCATACAAGCAAACAAGGCCCACACAAATTCAACATGTCCTCACTAGATGTTTAAATTCAACCGGGTATGGATCGATCCGGAGAGGTGCTTGGGGCTTGGGCCCAGATCACCACAAAGGAATAGGGCTTGCACGCTATTCTCTTTGGGCTTCCCCACTTTTTTCACATCACCTGAAGGTGTGCGTCTATGGCCGGGTCTTTGACTGACCAAACAATGGGCTAGGTAAGGACACTGCCAGGAAAACGCTTGGGGCTAAGGCCCAGGTATTAAAGGGATGTGGTTAGACGACATCCTCCTCTTTCCCCCGCTTATTCACATCACCTAAAAGGTGTGAGTCCCTGACAGGGGACCCTAATGGGTCCCGGGGTGAAACTGGTTTGTGTGGACCCTCGCTCTCATATGATGCAGGGGTGCAAAAATTTAAAGTGCGCACGAAAGTAAACAAACAAAGTAATAAAGCCATAAATAAACAATTTTTCGAGTTAAGCCCTCTTTCTTAAAATTAAACAGGTTAAAGTTAAGAATTTGTCCCCAGCAGAGTCGCCAGTCTGTGAGCCTCGATTTTAAACCCTATCCTATGTTGATTAAAGTTGATTATGATCTAAACGGGTTTTAGGTCCACTTATAACCTAAGATTAATAACTATGTCATATAACAATAATTATTAAAACCTAAGCTAGCTCACTGGAACCTATTATGAGTCGCCACCTAATTTTGACCTAGATTAAATTAGGAAAGGAGAGATCGGGTTCGGGGGCTTGATATTCGACTTATTTAGGGTTCAAATTACTTTCATTACCCCTAGAAGTCGTTTTTCCTCTACTTAGTTTAATTACGGCTTATTACGAGTCGTTTTAACCTAAGTGCGCGAGCTTCTGTTTTTTTTTGTTTTTTTAGCATTTTTTGACAGAAAATTAAAGTGAAATTAAAAGCTATCTAAACTAGGGTTTCGGAGGCAGAATTAGGTCGAATTTTGCTTACGTCCGTAGCCACGGACCCCATGTCCGAGACCACGGACCCCAGTTAACCTAATTATACAGAAGAGTCGAAATTAAAGGAAAACAGAAAATTGCAAAGTCCGGGGCCACGGACAGGCTGTCCGTGGGCCCGGACATTATTAGAAAACCTAAATTTTGAATTTTTTAAAATCCCGCCGCCGTCCGTGGGCGTCCGGGCTTACGGACAGGGAGTCCGGGACCCCGGACACGACGTCCGTGGGTGCGGACCGCCCTCGGACGGCGGCGTTGAGGCTCTTCCCGAAGTGTTTTTGGCTCAAATTTTATGGGTGTGTAGCCTGAAAGATGTACAAGACGTTAGTGATTGAAAGTTCTCAATTTGAATTCGAATTAAGCACGAAACTTAGTAAACAAGTTATTGGACAGAAGCTTAAACAAACAGCAATACAGAAGCGTAGAGAGGTTAGTTTGAGCCCAAATTTTGAGGCAAGACAGATAATACCGTGGAGAGTTAGGAAAGTGGGATTTCTACCTGTTTTACCTTTGGATTCACGGTGATTCTTCACACGGGATTCGTCGAGTGCTCCGTTGATGGCAGACCCAAGAGGATTTCGAACCAAGCTTCTGGTTGTTGGTTGTTCTTGCTGTTCTTCACGTTTTGGGGTGGTTTTGTTGGGGTTTTGATGATTGATGATGTTGTGGGAGTTGAAAAATATGTTTTGGTGTTGATTTTGGTGATATTTCGGTGTTTGATTGTGGCTCTGGAGTTCAAAAACGTGGGGAAAGAGAGACGGCTGCCTTCTTTGAGAGTCTAGGGTTCTTGAGGTTATGAGATGATCATGGGATAAGGTTCCTTATATAGGCTTCCTTAAAGATAGAAAAATCCGGTAAAAACCAAGATTTACCGACGTTTTAGCTCAAGGGCTTCCAAAAGGAATTTGATTATGAAATTTTACACATGGGTAAAGGATGATATTTCTGAATTTTCTAAAGTGGAATCGAATTTTTTGGATATTGGAATATTTTTAAATTCAATTTCTCGCCAGATTCAATCAGAAATTGCTAGAAAATTATTGGAAACTCGAAAAATCGAAATTCCAACGCCATTATGCCCAAAATGTCATCCTCTATCATGGGTTAAATTTTAAAGCATTTTGAACTGATTTGACCCTTATTTGGAGGAGAGAGAAACCCTATAGGGGGCTTAGGAGCCTTGAAAAATTACGAAAGTGCCCCTGGAGATGACCAAGCTGTCCCTGGTACTCTGAAATGTTCCGATCGAACTGGGAACCCTCGCTACTTGACCAAACTAGCCTATTAGTAGAGACTCTCTTCCGGGGGGGTTGAAATTTTGGGTATAACACCTTTAAATACCATAGTCTAAATGTTTAACAACATATCAAGGTTTGGGGTATTTCACTAATCCTTCTACATTCATTTATATCATATCATACAGCTAACACATTTTCACTTAGAATTACCTTTAGGGTCGTCATAAGACTATAGTTCCAACCCTTAGGCTCGTCATAAGACCTAGAACCATCCTTAGGCTCGTCATAAGACCTAGAACCATCCTTTAGGCTTGTCATCAAGACCTAGAACCATCCTTTAAACTTGTCATAAGACCTAGAACCATCCTTAGGCTCGTCATAAGACCTAGAACCATCCTTAGGCCCATCATAAGACCTAGAACCATCCTTTAGGCTCGTCATAAGACCTAGAACCATCCTTTAGGCTCGTCATAAGACCTAGAACCATTCGTAGGCTCATCATAAGACCTAGAACCATCCTTAGGCTCGTCATAAGACCTAGAACCATCCTTTAGGCTCGTCATAAGACCTAGAACCATCCTTAGGCTTGTCATAAGACCTAGAAGCTCATCATAAGACCTAGAACCATGCTTTAGGCTCATCGTACGACCTAGATTCCACCTTTAGGCTCATCATACGACCTAGAACCATCCTTAGGCTCGTCATAAGACCTAGAACCATCCTTTAGGCTCGTCGTAAGACCTAGTTGCATAACTTTAGGCTCGTCATAAGACCTAGAACCATCCTTTAGACTCGTCGTAAGACCTAGTTACATAACTTTAGGCTCGTCATGAGACCTAGAATCATCGTTTAGGCTCGTTATAAGACCTAGAACCATCCTTTAGGCTCTCATAAGACCTAGTTGCATTCCTTTAGGCTCGTAATAAGACCCTTTAACTTACCAACTTTCATCAAACACATTGCATTCATCTCATTCATATAAGCTCGTCATAAGACCTAGTTTCATTATCCAAGTGCGTCACAACACCTGGCGACGGAAAAGTTGGCGAGGTGATGACAATAAATCCTCTTGTGTTATGTCAGCTTACTTTGGGATCAACGAATGGTGGGCAAGGGCAATAAGTCCCCAGGGTTTTTACCAGGGGTTATCCCTACACATCAGCTTGGGGGGCGATGGCAATAAGTCCACATTGGGTCCAGCCAGGAGCATTGGCACGGGTTTTCGGTCTCCAGAAGCATCCGAGCATCATCATCATCATTAGCATCATCAGCATCATCAGCATCATTAGCATTTCAACATTCTTGCATTTGCATACCACCCAGTTTTCACATTTTAAGTTGTCAACGCCTTAAAATCGCTTGACATTATCTCATTTTCACATTTTAGGTTGTCAACGCCTTAGAATCGCTTGACATTATCTCATTTTCACATTTTAGGTTGTCAACGCCTTAGAATCGCTTGACATTACTTCATTTCACTTTACTTATAGGTAGTCAGCACCTTAGAATAGCTCGACGCGGGTTGTTAGTCTCCAACGGCATGCATGGTCTGTTTACGATCCAAAATTTTGGGGCATCACTCAAGCATCAACCAGACTTTTCATATTCATTACAAAGTCCAGTTGACGGGGGGCAATCTGTTATACCCAAAATTTTGACCCCCTTGGTTAGGGCCTGTAAGGCTTTGGTGTTATGAGAGGCACTTCAATCAAGTCATGAGGGATTCCAGATCGATCGGAGCATTACGGGGCATTGGGAGCAGTTTCGCCATCGTCAAGGGCGCTTTCGTAATTTTTAAGGCTCCCAAAACCTTCTATAGGCTTTCTCTCTCCTCCAAAGGATGATCAAATCAACTTGAAATGCTTTGAATTTTTAACCATGATAAGGGATGATATTTGAGCATAATGGCGTTTGAATTTTGATTTTTCAAATTTCCAATAATTTTCTAGCAGTTTCTGATTGAATCTGACGAGAAATTGAATTTAAAAATATTCCAACATTTAAAAAATTCGATTCCACTTTAGAAAAATCATAATTGCCATCTTTGACACGTGGCTAAAATTTCACAACAAAACTCCTTTGGGAAGTCACTTAATTAAAATTCAAAAAAAAATCTTAGTTTTACTAGATTTTCTTTATCTTTAAGAAAGTCTATATAAGGGGATAAATCTTTTGAACAAAGGACAATCTCACAAGCACTCAGAACCCTAGGCAGTCAAAACTCCTCTCCATAGCCAGCCTCCCACGTTTTTGCACCATCAAGCACCAAAGCAATACCAAAATCTCACCAAAATCAACACCGAAACACATTCTTCAATTCCCATCACATCCACAATCATCAAAAGACCTTCAAACCACCACCAAAACTTAAAGAACATCACCAATCCTAAAAGGTCAGAAGCTCAGCTCGAATCCAATTCGGAAACGGCTTCAACGGAGCACCGAAAGATTCCAGACGTGAAGAATCTCATTGACACAGAAGGTAAAACAGGTTGGGACCTCATTCTTTTGATTAACTGCGACTTCATTGGTCTTCTGTTAAATTTTGGGCGCAAACTAACCTTTTATAGCTTCGGAATTGCTACTTGTTTTGGCTTCTGCCCAATTACTTGTTCGTTAAGTTTCGCATCAAATCCGATTTCAAATTGAAAACTTTTAAGCACTAACGTCTTGTACATCTTTCAGGCTACACGTGCATAATTTTGAGCCGTAAACACCGTCGGGAACCATCAAAAACCCACTGTCCGTTGGTGGTCCGTGACCTCGGACTCATTGTCCGGGACCACGGACTGGTTGTCCGTGACCACGGACACCCACAGACAGTGGCGGGATTTCTTATTTTCCAATTTTTTTCAAATTTTAAGGTTTCTAACAATACATGTTCGGGCCCACGGACACCCTGTCCTTGGCCCCGGACTTTTCAAGTTTGCATTTTTATTTTAGTTCTGTTTTCGTAATCATTTAATTCAATTGGGGTCCGTGGTCTCGGACATTAGGTCCGTGGCTACGGACGTAATTAAAATTTGACCTAATTCTGCCTCTGAAACCCTCGTTTAGGTAGTTTTAATTTCACCTTAATTTTCTGTTAAAAAATAAAAAATAGAAGCGCGCACTTTGGTTAAAAACAACTTATAATAAGCCGTAAATAAACTAAGTAGAGGAAAAACGACATAGGAGGGGTAATGAAAGTAATTTGAACCCTAAATAAGTCGAATACCAGGCCCCCGAACCTGAACTCTACCTTTCCTAATTTACCCTAGGTCAAAATTAGGTGGCGACTCTAATTAGGTTCCTGTGAGCCAACTTAGGATTTAATAACTAGTGTTATATGACATAGTTGTTAAGCTTAGGTTATAAGTGGACGTAGAATCCGACCAGATCCTAATCAACCTGAATCAACATAGGATAGGGTTTAGAAATCGAGGCTCACACCCTTTCAATCCTCAAATGTCTCACAGACCCAAGCGTCTCACATACGTCATCATTTTAAGATTTCAAATATCTCACAGAGTCTAGCACCTCAAACTCCAAAACAAACTCGACAATCCATCAAGCCCCCACAAATGACCACAAAACCCCTTTGATCCTTCAAAGACCCAACAGGTCAAAGCCCCAATTCCTTCAAAACCCCCAAAACTCCCAAAACCCCCAGAACCATGAACTACGTAAGGTCGGATCTTAATACGGAATTGAGTACGTAGGCAACCCACACAGGGTGAGACCCCACATCAATCAAAATACCTTTTGGCACTCAGCCATCTCACCTCCAAACAACCCCATGCACTTCCAACCCTCGACTACCTCAAAAAAAAAACTCAACCATCCTAAAGACCCTAAACTACGAAAGGTATGATCTCAACAGGGAGTTGAGTATGTAGGCAGCCCATCTAGGGTGCGACCCCATTCCGATCCAAAAAACCATTTTCCCCTTCTAAGGTGGCTCTCATATCTCTCAAACCTTCTTCAGCTTCCACAAACTTCAAACCATCAGACTCCAAGTCCTGTCTATTTACTTAACCTTAGACTTTTTACCAAATCTTCATTTTATGCTCATCCGAATTCACCAATTCATCTTCTTGGCGCTAGCTTGGCAGAAAAGCTCGCCTCATTCATTCTACTTCTCTCTTCGCGTCCTAATCATATCCTTGGCTCTTAATTGAATCTCTCTAAAAGGTTTTGGAAGAAGGTAATCCCGGCAATTGGAGACCGAGGTTTCCTCGGGCGCCAATCCGAAGTCGTGGTCGTTGCCACTTCTAAGGGGTGTAACCCAGTGCGAACCCACACAGAATCTCTGGTATGATCAGATAAGTCCTATCCATAGGCAACAAATCATAGAGTCAATTAACGGTTCTTCGAACCCTGCTTCTCCTTCCTTCCTAGTTCATTTTAGGTCAAACTAGGTGGCGACTCTAATCAATTCCACCCTTAGGGCATAAGTCCGCGTGGAGCCCATTGAGAGTGGGTGTAGTGCACATTTGCACTCTCCCTTATGCTTTCTGGGAAAGACGGACGATTTAGTAGGTTTGAGGGCTGCCATGAATAACGGGTTTCACCCTCCACAGAATGGCATTTTCTAGGGTCTTGGTTCTCAGTCAGACCATATTCAGATAGACCCCCCCTCATACCGAAAAATCACCCTCCACATTACCTGAGAACGGAAGATACCGTGACCTCAAAAAAGAACGATGAGATACGAACTGGTAAGGGTTTGAACGACACAACGGAGAGCGATGGTCAGCAGAACCCACTAAGTTTGTGAGTACCCAATTGTAACCCTTAGGAGGAAGTGTTAGAAAAAATAGGATTAGAATAAATATGGAGCATATATTACTTAACTATTAGAGTAGGCACCGAGCCTAAATACCGTAAGGCATAGGCCTACGGGAGGATGTATTTAATACCACCATAATGACCCAAATCTAGGAGAGCAAATGTGATAAATCACAAACACTAATTAATATCAGACTATAAAGAGGGACTACCATAACATGGGGAAAACACGATATGTCAACCCTTATCGTGAAGTCCAGACTACACCAGAAGGTGTAACCCAATGAATTGGGTGGATTTTAAGAATTGAAAAATCATATCTAAATGACGTTAATAACCTACGAGTGAACGAGAGAGATAGTAAACAAATACTGATCCCCACTCATAAATACCAGATTACGAGCATGTGAAACCCAATATTAGGGTGCTGTTGCAAACACCTATCTTAGAGAAGGAAATGAACATACGTATTGAGCAAGGAACCCATGGATCCCAGAGAACCCTCTAGGGCCATTCCAATACTAGCGATTAAGAAATGACAGCCTAGTTGCTCTAATAGAAATTACCGGGACTAAGAGTGTGATAACCATCGGGTATGAACAATACGAGTGCACTAAATGAGACATGAGACGACCACACTCCTAGGAGCTTGTGGGCTGACGAAACTTAAGGTTAGGTAGGTAGGTGGTAATGTATCCGGTGCCCCATGTGTAAAAGTGGTGTAAACAGTAGGTGGTAATCAACTCTGTGTCTGGAGCAGAGATTGTAATCCTGACTAGGTAAACCATGAATTAATGAGAGAAATCTGAGTCATACCAACAAAGTTTGGGAAATCAAGAATACCTTGATAGTGACACGATAGAAGGTCGTAACTCCACAGAGGAGAAGTTAGAACCCAAGTTTTAGAGATTTTCGTAAACGAGAAAGCCAAAGGCCGATTTAATGGTAAAGGCAAGGAGAACCCATTAATGAGAAGATGATTTGTGATACCTTATGAGGTTGTAAGAGTTTGCTCATAATAGCACAATGTTAACCACCTTGAGAGAAACCTTTGTAATGCTATAGATGCTACCCGGGAAAGGGGCACAAGAGAGTTATACGATGCGCTGAGGGCGCAGCGATGATGTAGCATTGAGTAATAATAACCACATGCTCAAGCCATAAAGCGTTAGTACGTTATCACCAATTAGGGTTGAACGAAAAACGTATGCCAAGTTAAAACCCATAGTCGCATTGTATGTTTACAATAGGCGAGGGGTTAGAGCTAGAATTTGAACAGATACCTTAAGCTGGAGATTAAGTACTCCATGCAAATCGCAATAGCGGATAACCGTCTAATAGACTGGTACATGGTGCGTAATGAAGCGACCAAACTATGTTGGCGGGAAGCAGAATGAGAAAGGTGGGTTAAGCCCGATAGTCAGACTGTACAACAGTTTAGACAAATTGAATTAACTACTTTAAACATATACAACATCTCTTACTTTATATATCCACTCGTAACATATAAATGTGCGAATGCCAAATGAGAAGGGATATAATGGACATTGGGGCGAAAGCCTCAACTGCCAAGAAAGGGCAAGTCCATCCTAATGTTGAGGGTGAATGACAGTTCCTACAAACCTTACAAATGGTAAAATGAAACCACACCCGTAAGATGTTATAAATGGATTCCCCTAATTGAGAGTACGGACGAACCATATGTGTATAGTAAATACAACCACACGAGGGATACGAGTTCACACCAATGAAAGAGGACCTGCAAGGTACCTAACGAATGAACTCATCCCGAAGAGGTAACTCGAAGTCATGAGGCGCCAGTTAGACGCGCATATCAGACTCGTCTTGAGATTTTTGAAACAACTACTGTAAGCACTAGGTGCTATAGCATAGCTCGATAACCCTTACACCGAAAGGTTAGTTCGGTACGGCAACATGAACTCTTGGGAATATACCATGAGCATGTGTAAAGTTCAAAGAGGCTGAATAAAAGAGCTAGTCGAAATAATTAGCGTGTGATAATGATACCACACGTCGATATAATTTTCCTCCATTCCCATGATTAGAGAAGACCGTGTAGAAAAAACCGTCACGTGGCATTGAAACCGGCATGAAACTGCTACTTAAAAGGGTAAACTAACCCTAAAGTAGTTGGGTCATCCGCTTGTAGAGCGAGTGGGCCCATATTGCCTAGGTTAATATACCTAACAAGTTTGGGAAAACAAAGGATGTATTTTACATCTCCTGATCAAACCGTATATAAATATACACATACCTAACCAAGGCAGGTAGTATAGCGATAGTGGCTAGAGCCCGATCCCGGGGAAAGGTGTAATGTGATAATACCACATTGGAGCTGGAATATTCCACATGTGTGGAACATCTTGAACTAACTTCTTCAAGATGATATATTCGTAGATTACATGGGCGTAATCCCTTTTAAGGGGGGTAGAGCAATTTCACGTGCTTAAAATATACCATACGTAGGAGTAAGTAGCGCATGGTACACATGCTGCAAACAATTATTGTACGTAGAGTACAAGTCTTATGAGTGTATTATATTACTTGATGTAATATTGTGATGTATTATATGTACGAACATATATATATATATATATATATATAGTTTGCACTAGTTATAGCGAATAGGAAAGGGAGAATAGAAAAGAGTGTTCTTACCCTAGTTCCGATTATTTCCGTAAATATTGTGAACATTAGACACATAAACGCCTAGCTTGTTATCTCTGATGTGAGAGTTCAAGTAGGTCTATCTTGTAGCTCCGATGTGAGATTTCAGGTAGAAGGAGTAGAAAACTCCGTATTATGTAATTTGTGACTCGGTATGAAACCAGGTATGGTGAAAATGTGATGAGTGAATCGGTATGAGACCGATGTATAACCTAGTGGAAGTAAATCCTCTAGAAGTTGTATGAATAATTGTAAGTCGAGAGAACTTGGTTCATGGTTAGGATATACGATCCTATATGCTGATTACTAGATTAATTACACTAGTTGACTTGTGTATCTATTGAACACAAGGTGGAAAATATCAAGAGCAAATAAGATTAGAAATGGATAAATAATTGATTGATTGAAATTGGCGTGGGAAGTCGAAATTGATCCTGGTCCGATCAAGGGAAACCGAACACAAATTGGGGTGAAAGATAGTTCAACAATGACGCTGACCACGTCGGGGTTGGATGACTCTCGAACTTCCTACAAGTGGACACAAATATGAATAGAATTGAGATTTATGGTGTCACTCAAAGAGCCGTGGACCGTGGAGTCCTTCAACATTGGACCTATGTGTCTGCGAGTGACATCACCCAAGGAGCCGTGGACCACAATGTCCTTTGTCATTAAACCGGTGTGTCTGCGGGTGATTAGGGGAAATTAGGTGATACTACCCGAGGAGCCGTGGACCGCAGTGTCCTTCATTATTAAACCGGTGTGTCCGCGGGTAGTTGACGTTGGTTAGCATGGGGTTGGGGACCGTCAAGTCCGGGTGTTTAAGACTGCTTCCCCGCGGTTTGCATCGTTAAATATATGTACACACATACACGCGGAGTGATGTGTGGGTATCCTTGCGAGATACTAGCATATAGATAGGGATGTGTGGAGTATCCCTTGTGAAACACCTTTGAGTACTTATAGTTGGTTGAGCACCTTGTCTAGTGCTACGCATGAATGATTAAGAACCTTGTCTAGTGCTGTGTATGAATGAATGTACCATGAGTTATGGTGTAACACCCCTACCGCTAATCTCCTCGTACTTCCATACTTACGCAGCGGATAATTTCTTACACAATGGCGGGTGATACAATGCCGTTAGCCACCCACATGAATAACAAGGCCTACTCCTACTACAGCATCGGTCTGATAGACCGGAATGCCCGAGTACAACCAATACCATTCACACTATGAATTCCAAACCGAGTACAACAATTCTTCATTCACACATTGCTCAATACTTATAATACATTATACCGAGTTTTTTAAAGTACAATTCTGAAATAAAACATTTCTCACAAGTCTCTACATACTTATCAAGAGTCTAACCTCCTACCCATGTCTCACAAGTCTTCTTACTTTCCAAAATACATAAGGGTGTACCACTTGGTACACCGGCAGTTCAAAGGCTACAAGCCCGTATACAACTTGTTACAATAACCAAGTTAACCCTAGCTACTAAGCATAGCAAACCGGTCTTACACATTGACTATCAAACTTCTTGGGTAACTGGAAATAAAAACAGTGCCTCAAGGGGCTCAGCAAAAGCTGCATATAAAATTCGCATACCCCGCGTGCTTGGTCGCATACATGGAGTTCATTTATTTTATACATGCATACATGCTATAATGAACAATAACATTCATACCACAGTACATACATACATACAATCTGATACATACAAAGGAAGACGACCACAAGTCACCATACATACTTACCAAGGTACTGAGATACAATTCTCAAGTTCATACACAATACTTGTTAGTTACTTACCCATCCGGGTTAATCGGATGTACTTTACTCTTTTACTCGGGATCAATGACTTACACTAGCCATGATCTTTACCATACCAAATACTTTTCTTACTTCAATACTCAAGTTAAGTCGGTGTGACCTCCGGGCAGGGACTACACCGTCCCACCACCGGGATTTGGGTTGGCTCACTAATCCAGGTTGCTACCCATTTAAGGGGTTTGGACCATGGAAAAGATTAAGGCCAGGAATCGGATCCAACCTCTTGTGTCTCCTCATCCTCACGCGTGGCCGAAACTATATCGGACTTCTACTCATTCCAATTTACCAATTTCTCAATGTTAGGAATGTTAGTTAGTTAGGAATTAGTTAGAAGTCCTTCTTTCCATACTACTTGGTCAGTACAATACACATCAAGGCAACACACACTTCATTCAAATTCATACATTTCATGAATTATACAAACTATAGGTTCAAGACAATCCAACAAGGAACAATATAATACAAGCACAAGATAGTGCAATAAACCTGATTCGTGCATTTTATCTTATTTAGGTGATCACTTAAACACACAAATCAGGTAACCACGGCCGCATACGGGGCATGAAAAAATCATACCTTTCATCATGGATTAACTTTATCGTGGCATCTCATGTTCCTCTGGTTATACTCGAATCATTGATCACATATCAAGCGGTTCTATTAACATTAAGGTATTACGGTATGTAGTTAACTAATACTCCCGTAATTAACCCCGTTATCCCATTAATCTTAGTTTTACTAAGGTGTGCTTAACTTTCTTACCTTCATTACTCTAGTACTAATGCCTCACTTATACATATATATGTATGTATGTATGTATGTATATATATATATATATGTGTGTGTGTGTGTGTGTGTGTGTGTGTGTGTGTGTGGTGTGTGTGTGTGTGTGTGTGTGTGTGTGTGTGTGTGTTGTGTGTGTGTGTGTGGTGTGTGTGTGTGGTGTGTGTGTGTATTAATAATTATTTTTAATTTTTAATTTTTTTTACCCGGCCTACCTTGCAAGGTCGATCGCAAGGTCGGTCGGAGTCAGTAAGTTACTTGTTTACAAAATTTCAGTCCGACCGACCCTACCAAGGTCGGTCGAAGTCAGAAGACTTCCAGATTTGAAAATTCAAGCCCGACCGACCTTACCAAGGTCGATCCTAAGGTCGATCGAAGTCAGAATACTCCGGATTTGCAAGTTTCAAGCTGACCGACCCTACCAAGGTCGGTCCTAAGGTCAGCCCAGCGCAATACCCACTTTAACTACTCAGTTTGGACTCTAACTCACCTCAATTCTTACCCAATCCTTTCCTAATCATTTCCACATGTTTTCTACATGTTTAAACACCTTAAAACACTCGTTAAACCTTTTTAAATCATTTACTAACTTCATTACTCTATCCATGTCTAAATTACACAAATTCCACACTTACATTCTCCAAGAACTTGCACTTATTCTCTAGTCTTCTATGCTACAGATTTTGCTCCTCATTCTTACTCACTCCTTGTTCCATACTAATGCACAACTTACATCATCTTCTTTACTCTAGTTCCCAAAGTGATTAGTCACTCAAATTCAACTCTAAAATACACCTAGTCATCCTAGGTTCTTTCTCCACCATTCCACACTTATGTCACCTAATTCCCAAGTAAATTTCGACAGAGTTCCCCTAAAAACTATTATTCCACATTACTTCAAGCACTAGTTTTATAATAAAAATCCTGCACATATACACTTATTTCCCTTTGGCTTCCAAGCCTTTCACCATCATTTAAACCACACTTAATATACTTAAATCTTTTACTTCATGTATAACAACATATTCAATACCCAAACAATGTACACTCCTCTTACATAAGCTTTAAGATTCTGTTTTTACACTACATACAAAACTAGCTCAAGGTTTAGCTCATTTACCTTGAATTTGCTAGCTCCTTTCTTTTCTTCATTTCTCCTTCTTTACTTGTTCTTTCCTTTTCCCTCTTGTTCTTGTTCTTGGCTCACAAAAACGATAATGCTACAGTCACCAAATACACCATAACGCCAACTAAGAGCTAGCCCTTAAACTAACCTAGAACAAGCACTTGTTTAGGGTTTAGGGAGTCATTACCTTGCACTTCTAGGTGGGGATTTTTGGATAGCAAGGTGGCAAAATTCTAGCTCCAATAATGGAAGAAAATCGAATGGAATGTTGGAGAAACAAGAGCTCATCTTGGATTTTTTTTTTGCAAAGAAGAGTTAGAAAAAGAAGGATTTTAAGACTTTTTCTTACCTTAAAACAACAAGGAGATGAAGGAGACCAAAATGCTCTTCTTCAAGCTTCAAAATGGGCTAAAGCCATGGTGATGAAGTTGGAGCTTTTGGGTTTTTAAGGGGTGGAAAATGGAGCCCAAGAGAAGAGGAGTTCAATTGTACCATTTTTATGAAATTTTGACAAGGTTTGAGCCTTCAACAAGAGGAGAGAAGGCTTCAGCTGGTTGGAGCTTGTAAATAGCCATAGATGGCATGAGGAAGAAGATAAGGTTCAGAATGGGGAAAAACATGGGGAGAGAGCTGGTAAGGGAGTGAGGAGGAGAGAGATTAACAAAAGTGCTTTCCTACCTTTTATTTTGTACTTTTATTTGCCTTGTCCTTTAGTGCATAAAGTAAATGAAGAAGAGGGGGGAGTGATGAAATACCCCAAACCTATATATGATAAGTAAACATCAAGTTATGATGTAATAAGGCTAAAATATGCCTTAGAAACATTGGTAGACAATTTAAACCAAAGAAACACAAGAAAACACCATAAAGTTGATTTAAGCAAATACTTGCTCTAGACTTGGTGTAACCTTAAATAGGACCCAAAGGTCATTCGTAGACCTTATTAACATGCTAATGGATATGTTAAATCAATTACCAAAGAAAACCAAGCTCAAAAACAAGTTTAAACACAAATTGTGCTTTAAGGGGTCTTAAAGCACGTTTTTGAAAAATTGTCTTGGAAATGAGTTTTGAGTGGCTAAATGACCAATTTTATGCCATAATAAACATGGGTACTACTTAGTATCACATTAGGAATCCTAAATCAATAAGAAACCAAAAATTTCACAAATTTGTGCACTAATTATGAATAGTATCCAAATAGTGCCCAAAATGCGTCAAATGACTTTCTTAAGTGGTCAATGGTCAAACTAGCCATAAATATCAAGGGGCACGGTTTCTTAAGGGGTGAGTCACCACATAACTCATCAGAACTTAGAAAAGAAGAGGGAAAGAAAAGAAAAAGACTATTTACCTTTATATAACAATTATCTTCTTTATACCTCTTCTCTTTATTTCCTTCCTTCCCCACTTAATTCTTATTCATTCTCCCAGTGGAAAACCGTTCATGCTACAGCCTCATACTTCTCCACCTTCATTTGCTTGCAAAATCCAAGTCCAAGCTCGAAATCAAAAACTAAGGGCACATTTGTGCAAGTTAGACCAAGGCCTTCAATTCCTTCTTTTCAAATATCCAAAAGCTCATGGTTTATTCAATGAAGAAACTCCATGGAAGAGCTCCATTTGAAGAGAAAGATTCAGTTTTAATAGCCCCTTTACATCTCCATTCATTCAAGGTAAGCAAAGCTTGAAAAATCCAAGTTTTCTTCATTTTTCTCTAATGTCCGAAGATCACCATTTGAGACACCTTGTCTTGCCATTTTCTAGCTTTGTTTCAACCTCCAAAGGACTAGAAGGGTCCTACCTTGCTTCCTTATCAAGTTCATTCCAAACTTCAAAGGTAATCATCCATTTAGTGCATTTAGCTATTCTTGTAAACCTAGGAATGATTTGCATGAGTCTAGGCATGTTCCTTAGTACTCATTACATTAATTTAATGTTGGTTAGAAGGTTAGCAAAGGAACTAAGGTCCTTGGCCGAAATCCAACCAAGAAAACCAAAGGAGGAAGTGAGAAAAGCTTGAGAAACAAACAAGGTAAATTACTTACCTTACGGTGGTTTAATTTTTAAGGGGGGATTTAGATAGATACCAAATGTATCTTAAAGCTTACATTATATAACCTAGGAAAAAGGATTTGAACAAGCTTGTGAACTTGTGACTAAGGAGCCAATGGGAATTGATTAGTAAAACAATCATAAGGTGAATTATAAGAACACTTATATTGCTATGGGAGCATTGATGTGTGTAATTGCAGGTTGAAAGCTTTATATGTGGTGAAATTCAATGCTTAAGTTTAAGTCATTTAAGGGTTGCCTAAGAGCCATGTCATTTAAGAGCCTTAGTGCTATGCAATTTAAGATTATTGCACCATATTGAGTTTGTTATAAATGTTTTGAATTGGGTGAGAAATATCATGAAGAAAGAATTTGATGAGTGTGAGATGATTGGATGAGAAAAACTATGATTTTGGGTATAATAACATAGTAGGGAAGCTATGTCAAAATTGGTTGAGAAACTAAGTGTTAAAAGTGTTTCAAGGAGATATTAGGACCTAGAAAGTACTAGGAATCATTTAAGGAGAATTGGTGTAGAAATGACTAAGCTAAGGTGTTTTGGGAGATAGGATGACCTAGTGATGTTTAGGAGGAGTTAGAGGCTAAATGGGAGTGATAATCATCTTTAAACTACAAGGGAAGGATTGCTAAGATTATTGTGAAGTTTGAGGAAAAATGTTGGATGATATTAAGAGCTTGTCTAGTAGTGAATTAATAAGGATAACCTCGATAGTAATGGGTGGACTTGGGTGATGGAGGTGAAAACTGTAGGTGAATGTTGTAAGTTGCCAAGGGAATGACTAAGGATGTGTAAGAGTGTATAACCATGAGAATGGCAAGGAAAGTGGGTAAAGGAGATAGAAATGTCTAAGGAGGATTTAGCATGGTCAAGGTGCATGAGGAAAGTGTTAAGTGTTAAGAGTATGAGTAGGGATGCAAATATATGTACCAACTTTGGAATGATGAATAGAAATGTAAGGAAAGGGAATTGTGCATGGAGATGCAATGTAGCCTTGGGGACTTTTAGTAGTTTGGAAGAAGAGATAAAGATGTCTAATAATGCTTTAGGAGTGGTGAAAATGATTGAGGGGAAACACTTTGGTTAGTTGGGTTTTAGGCAAAAGTTCACATGTTGGAAGTGTAAGAAACTAAGTGTTAAGTGTTAGGAATTTAGTAAGACCTTGAGTAAGTGTTTAAGGAATTTAGAAGTTGAGTTAAGGAGGTAAGGATGGTTGATGATGCATTAGGTGTGGCCAATAAGTAAGTTGGTAATGTTGGTAGAAGGTTGTGAAACACCAAGAGAGGTTGGTGATGCACTAGTGTGCATAAGTGTTGAAAGTGGAAATTGAAATTTGTGGAATTGAACAAGGATTGGATGATGAGTTTAACCAATGATTTAAGTAGTTTTAAGAGTGTTTAAGGTTTTTAGACATGTTTAGAAAACATGTGAAAAGATTAGGAAAGAAACGGGAAGAAGAATGGAGTTGAAACGAGTCAAATGAGTGTTTTCTAACTTCGACCTACCCAGGGCATTGGGTCGGTCGGTCGGACTGAAATCTTCAAAACCAAGTTTCTGACTTCGACCTACCCAGGGGTTGGGTCGGTCGGACCAAAAAAAAACAGAAAAGAAAGAGTGGCATTAGTAGTCCACCATTAGGAGGGTAATGATGATTAGAAAGATAAGCATATAAGGACTTAGGAGATTAAGTTAAGTAAAGTGATTTAAGTGGATAAGATTAGAACTATAAGGACTTAGTAAAATTAGAGGGTAAACCTCAGTGGCTAAATAAGTTAGGTTGATTGAAAGTAATTAACAACCTAAATTGGATGAATGTTTTAGGATTGAGAATTGGGACTCAGAAGGAGAATAGGCAACCGAACAACCGACGGTGTACGGTATGGTTTTTCTTGTAGCTGCTTGCTAACGAGGTGTCCCTCGGCTTGTGTGCTATTTGTTTATGTGTTCTGACTAAACAAGATAAATCATGCAACCGGTTTATTGTATTGTTGTGGTTGTTTGAAACTAACACAACTTACCTTGAGAACTTACTAACAATGTTTAGTAACGAATGTGTGTGAGAATAAGGAACACTCCCTAATATTGTTTTATTAGTAACCGAAAGAGGTTAACTAACAAACATTAACTTGAGACTTCTATTAACTATAACTTGGGAGGAGTGACGAATCCAGAAAAGTTCGGTCATGCATGTGTTAAGTAGGAGGTTCGTATCCCTATCAGATCCGACTTCCAAATATGACTTGTCTTCGGACTCGTCGCCTAGAGTCGACATATAGACTCGGTCACCTCGATTTCTGTTCGAGGTGGGAGGCATCATTAAGATGGTGTGGTGGGATCTACCTAAATCCCAACTAATCTTATGAAATACCGCTTATGTAAACCAATGGAGCTGATAACTCATTGGCTAGGGTTACTTTGAGCCTCGATTTTAAACCTATCCTTGTTGATTAAAGTTGATTAGATCTAACCGGGTTTTTAGGTCCACTTATAACCTAAGATTAATACTATGTCAGATAACAAAAATTATTAAAACCTAAGCTAGCTCACTGGAACCTATTAAAGTCGCCACCTAATTTTAACCTAGATCAAATTAGGAAAGGAGAGTTCGGGTTCGGGGGCTGGATATTCGACTTAATTAGGGTTCATTACTTTCATTACCCCTAGATCGTTTTTTGCCTCTATTAGTTTAATTACCGGCTTATTACGAGTCGTTTTTTTTACCTAAGTGCGCGCTTCGGTTTTTTTTTTTTTTTAACATTTTGTGACAGAAAATTAAAGTGGAATTTAAAATACTTAAACTAGGGTTCGGAGGCAGAATTGGTCAAGTTTTGTTTTCGTCCGTGGCTACGGACCTAATGTCCGAACCTACGGACCCTAGTTAACTTAATTACACAGTAAAGTCAAATTTAAACATAAACGAGATTTGAAAAGTCCGGGGCCACGGACAGACGTCCGTGGGCCGGACATGTTTTATAAAACCCTAATTTTGAAAATAAAAATATCCGCCACCGTCCGGGGGCGTCCGGCTTTCGGACAGGGCGTCCGGGACCCCGACATAGCTCCGTGGGTGCGAACCGCCCTCGGACAGCGGCGTTTGGGTGGCTCCGGGCGGTGTTTCTTCTGGCTCAAATTTTATGGGTAGGTAGCATGAAAGATTCTAAACATGTTAGTGATTGAAAGTTTACATTGAATTCGAATTAAACACGACACTTAGCAAACAAGTTAGTACAAAGCAAAAACAAACGCTATTCAGAAGCGAAAAAAGTCAATTCGACTCCAATTTAACACAGAGTAGTTAAGGTTGAACAAAGTCAGAAAAACATGACTCAACCTGTTTTACCTTCAGATTTGATGAGACTCTTCACAACGGGGATCTTTTGGTGCCTCGTTGATGCCGATTTTGGATTGACTTCGAATTGTGCTTCTGACTCCTTCTTCTTTATGCTGTTAAGGACGTTTTCTTCTGTTTTTGTGGTGGTTTTAGTGTTTTTGGTACTTGGAAGTTCAATAGGAGAAGAAAGGAAGTTTTTTGGTGATTTCGGGGTGATTTCTGCAGTGTTTCGGTATTGATTTGAGGCTTGGAAGTGTTAAACGACGGGGGAAGAAGTTTTTGGTGCTGTGTTTTCTGAACTTATAAGTGTCTCCCTGCCCAGTTCGTCTTGGGGGGTCCTTTTATAGAAAGAGCATGGTCAAATGATAGAGCAAGATCTTTCTAAAGACTGATTTTGTGCTCTAAGGGAATCTGATTTTTTAGAATATGTTGCAAGCCGATAAAAATTATGAAATTTAACTGAAGGTAAAGAATGATTTTTAGGAATTTAGAGTTGGAATCGGATTAGTTTGATAAATAATCGATTAGATAAAAATCGCACAATATGGAATCTCCCATAATTCATAACTAATTATGGAAAGTCGAATAACGAAATTCCAACGGCATAGTCTCTAAAAATATCCTCTATCTTTGTTTAAAATTGCATGACATTTTGTTTTGATTTCGGTATTTTCCGGAGGAGAGAGAAAATTGCAAAAATGATTGAATTTCTCTTTTAAATTTTGGGATAAGGTTCCCAATAAAATAATTCAGTTTATGACTGTATGTAGTCATGGTAACCATGGGACAATTTTATTTCAATTTTGGAAACCTTTTAATTTCTATTTTGAGGCTATTTCATGTGTTAATTATTAAAGAAATTAGCTTATAATATGAATTAAAAGCTAAATTTCCAGAATAAATATTATCAGAAAATCATGAAATACTTTCATAATACTATGATATTTAGAAGTGTTTGGAGATAATGAACAATCATATGAAATAGAAACCCCGATATGTCCTTTGGAAATCGCATTGGTGCATGTTGACCCACTTTGCCCTTTGTAACACTATGCCTTAGAGACCACTCCAGGGGGGGGGGGGGGGGGGGGGTTAATTTTGGTATAAAAACATTACTACTTTTGACCTGCCAAGATAAACAATGAATTAAGGAACAACCATTCTAATTAAAGAACGGTTGTCTTATTTGACATAAGATTTGAGATAAGATTCAAGATAAGATTTGAGATAAGATTTGAGATAAGAGCTGAGATAAGACTTGAAATGAGATAATACTTGGACTGAGAATAAGAAAAATCATAACCTAAGGAGTTGAAAGATTAACTCACATACTTAAGGAACACTTTTAAGTCGTTCATTGTGTTTTGAACTATAATTGTTCATATGGGCTGTGCTGTTTATTATACTTCTTATTTATGTTGTGTTATTAATCAACCGCATGATATCGACAAGTAGTCGTCATAGCCCCGGTAGCTTGGGGCTATAAGAGAATCGTACCAGCAAAGTGCTGACCCCCTTGGGGGCAACATATTTATTTTGCAGGTGAATGACAGAAGACGACCGTCCTGAGAGTAGGATCAGGTAGAAGTACTTAGGGTTGTTTCCTTTTTGTTACACGAGTTATGCATGTACACTCTTTTAGTAAATGGTATGAGATGTTAGTAAGATGTAATAGGATATGAAATACTTTGCACTAAGGTTATGTATTGGTTAAGGTTAGTATAAACATAAATGTTCGGTATATTCAGGTCCATCAGACCGTAGCTAGATCTGGAGTATTTAGTATGCCTAGTTAGTCACGTGGGTGACTGACATCGGTAACACCAATTGTTGTAAGAATTCCGCTGCAAATTTGATTATTGGTAAATGGAGGTTTATGAGATGAGTATGGATTTATGAGTTGGGGTGTTACAAAAAGTGGTATCAGAGCGTAGTTACGCTCTGATGACTAGAATTACCAAACTTAGGAGGATATCGAGTTAGTGTTTGAGATATGAGTTAAGGGTTGAGAGATAGAGCGAGAGATGCGTTAGTCAGGACTTCCCGGTGCTTATCGGATATCTATAATACCTAAACCCACCCTCCACTTCCCTAACTTTGAATACGGGGAACAAACGCCAGAGAGAAGAAAGCCTTCTCTTACTTGGGGAAACCCGATCTGGCAGTTGGTTAACAGTAGGCAATACAAGAAACCCTTGTTGTACATAGTTTATGAGAACTTGAAGGTCCTAATTGAAGCGCAACAGGCGCTACCAACGGAATTTTCCAGTAAGAGAACGGTTGATTACCAGCAACATGGGTCGACATGCTACGCAGTCGAGATACCCCGCCATACCAATGATAAGAAAAGCACTACGAGTGCAATGGAGAGAAAGAAGAAGCAACAAGGATACCAGACAGCAGTCCGAAGGAGCACAACTGCGGGATAATACCGCGCATGAGAATAAAGACTACCAGAAAGTCCATTATGAAACGGGGACTCCGAACCCCATACAATTAGAAAGGTTACAAGACCTGACCGACATGACGAAAACGACTATGAAAACGCATACACATTGTATACTGGAATAGGACTATGATGTAGTGCCTAAGGAGAGTTAGTACTTAGTAACCATGACAAACGCGTGGAAACAGGAGCGAGAATTAGGCGTAAGTAAATGATAAGGGGTTCCCTCAGAAAGAGGAGTGCCCCTGATAAATGACTATATTGTCAACCAACTAGGAAACTGCCGGGTGGTCAGTTAACAAAACAAGAGAACATCGAAGGAGCCCCGAGGACTACCAAATACATGGAGATTAAGGGCAAGAACCACTACCGATGTACACAGTACCGATAGCCCATCTTGCATGGCGCACTTGCCATAGCAATTGCTGCCACGATAAAGCTATACGGGAAGCCATCATGGCAAGATAGCGGAATGCTACAATGATACATATATTTATACAGATTGCAAACCTTAAGGACTAGAGAATGAGACTTTGGAAAGGCTGACTCCTGACCATGACGAAATAAGTCGACACACCACTCAACAAGGAGCTGGACTTGGTCCGAATGCTAAATGATGTAAACATCAGTAATGGTAAACCTATTACAGTGACAACCGATGGTACGGGTAAGAACACCAATCCCGAACCTCGAAGAGAAGAACCTAAGAGATCGCTCAGTAATCCGGGCAAAACACTAAGTAATAACATACAAGAATGTATTACGAATACAATGAAGACAGTCGACGGAACCACTTTCAACAAGAACGGGATTGAACTCCCAAGATGACCCTTTAGAACATCAGTAATAAACATTCTTCATTGAAGATGTTGGTAAACCCCGGAAACTGAATCAGAGGAAATGAGTCTAAACAATAATCTACCAAGGATCAAAGATTTACAATCCCAAAGAGAAAAGCTCAAAGGACTACCCCACAGAGTGGGCATAGTCGAGCGCGAACAAACCGATGAACGACAGTTAGCATTGTTGCCTAACTCATTAACACCCAAGTATGATTGATCATTGACGGGTGGCGTAGTCAACAAATGTGAACGAAGCATTGCTATGGACGCGCATGATAATTAGAATAATTACCAAATTTAGACCCTATAAGGCAGATGCCTAATACGAACCTAACCTTAATTACTAAATAAAATAAGTCTATTAGAACGACGGTATCGTCATAGACACTGATTAACCTCAGATTACCTAAATGAACATCCATAGTAGGGAGCAGAATGCAGCAACGACCATGAAACCTGGTACTACATTTAATATGTAGCCTAACGACTGAGAGAATCCAAAGAACCCAAAACTTATGGGGATAGTCTAGGGATGATTAAGAGTACATCAGTGAACCGAGCACCGGCTCTCACTTAATGCCATTAAGCACTAAGAGCCTACGAGCCAAGGATGTTAACCACATCAGAGCCCGAGGTGTAGGAAGGCATAATAGGGCGTATTTAAGCCATGAACGAACTACAATTGTGGATATAAATAGTTACAGAACCTGTAAGTTAATTGTGAAAGAGATTGTCAGATGGGCATCAGTGAGATTAAGGAGATAGTACTAATGACAGGGGCGGAGAACAAACCACTCTTTTAGGGTGGGATACCTCTCCTTGTTGTGAGGCTTGTGAGTGGGAATAAACCCCTCAAAATTGGCTTTCACCTGTTAGAGATAGAATACACTCTTTTATTAGGAAACAAAAACCGTAAACCTTGAAGTATTCCTAGAACATTCCAGTTACATATAAAAATAAAGAAGACTGCATAGATATACCATATATCTAGCACCAGGATTTAGGAAGAAGTAACTGTCAGAGATAACATTGTGAGTGCACAATATGGCACGTCAAGTGACCAATGCTCAGAAGAGCTTGTGACTCAATGGATGACTTTTTCCGTAATCAGTAAATTACTTGTAAATAACATCATAAAGGAGGAAGGAACGCGAGAGATGCTAACCTACTTGTGAACCTGAAAACTGAAGTGAAGAATCTTCACATTAAGAGATAACGATCTTATGGCACGGTACGGCGACCGTCATACACCCGAATTGAGAAAACTCCCGGTGTGTTTACACCAGGACAGGATTGAGTATAAGATAAGACATAAGAGCAACGATTGAGGAGTTGCACCAGCAATGGGCAACAGAGTAAGGCAAGCTACCGTAGTAGTAGAGGTCATGAAGACAATACCCATATAAGTGGATTAAGTCATGATGCGCAACAAGAGACCGTTATGTAGAAACCGTCAAATATTGACACAAAGGAAATTAGATCTATGAGCTAAGACGACATAAGTAAGGAAATAGATGGTTACCAATTGTGCATTAACGCCGGTAATCTGTAGACCAGGCGAAGTAAGGTTTTACAGGAAGTACACTGTCCATTCCCTAAGGAACTGGAAGTGCATTCCTAGTAGATCAACATGAGAAACAAGACGATAGGCTCGATGGAAAGAGACCTTAGTTACTAAAGGATAGAGTCCGTACTAAATACAGAAAGAGGCTGGAACATACCACATCTAAGAACACAGTAAATGGATTTCCCTTGATTAAGTTCAAGAAGAACAATAAGTGTTATTATGGAATGATTAAAGGGAGATCGACAACAGAATACTTCATGATTAACAGTAGCTAAACATGTGATGGACACTACGAGTATACTAAACGAGATGCGGGACGACTGCACTCCACAGGGGCATGCAGGCCTGACAGACACATTTATGAGTTAGTCGGGTAAGTAGTAATGTACTAGTAAGGTACCCCATGCATGTAAACGAGTAGTGTAAGGATCACGGGAAGTAGTCGACTCCGTACCACGATCAACAACGCAAGACAAGACCAGTGTAGCTACTACCACAAACAGTTGAAAAGAAAGACCGCAGTCAAACCAACGACAAAAAGGGAACCGAAGAACCCATTCAGATAGAAAATAATTGAGAATTATGAAGTACGAAGAGCACGGATTATTAAGTGCAGACATAGGACATGTCTTAAGACGTTGGAGATAAACTGTAAAGGGCGATAAGCACTAAACAGCAATTTCAAATTAAGAATCATCCTCACACCAAAGGTCAGTTGGAAGAATATGAGACACTTGAGAGAACAATAAGAGTACGAACATTAGATCTTAAGGGAGACTGGATAGACAAGTTAAAACTCATTAAGGCCATGTATAATTAAAGACAACATGTGTCCATTGAGAGGCCTTTATTCCTAAACTATAAGGATGCAAAGGGATGTGAAATACATTAAAAGGATAAAGACGGGCAAACTAAGTGAAATACCCCGAATTAAAAATAGTGATTAATTAGGCTAATTAAGATTTTAAAGGCTTAATTATGCCTAAATAACATGAGGGAACAAATCCCAAAGAAAACGGATCCTTAAACGGATTAAAAACATAAACGTACCTTAAAGCGCGTTTTTTGAGGAAATCGGGAAAACGCGACTTTAAGCGGGTTAAATAGACTTGTAATAATTTTGGTCTACCAAATAGTCATTATTAAACATTAATGAAGGTCTATAACCAATAAAAACAATTAAATGAGAAAATTCCGGAAAACGGGTTCCGGTTAGTAAATAGTGTAAAAGACAGGAAGTTGTGGGTGTGAGTGTAAATAAGCTAAACTAACATATCCCATTTTGAAAATAAAAATTAAAATCTGTATGTGTGTGTGTACGGGGCCGGATGACTCTCCCCCCCCCCCCCCTCTCTCATTATCCCACCTAACTCACAAAGGACAAATCTAATAAAGTAAAAAGCAAAAAAACTCACTCTCTCTCCTACCCTCTCTACTCTCCATCGTACTCCCTCTTCTTCCTCTCTGATTTTTCTCCTTCTCCAGCTGATAATGAGATTTGAAGAAACTCACACAACACTCCATCTTCTTCCTCATTTTTGAGCACTCAATCCTTGTCCAAAAATCACAAAATTATACCGTTGGAATCCCCTTGTCAAGGAGATCATCTTCCTCTTTTCAAAAATTGAAAAGCTCCACCTTTCATCTCCATGGGTATGACCCTTTTTGAAGCTTGAGACCACCATTGGAAGCTCCTTCATCACCTTGTTGTCTAGAGGTGAAAAAAATTCGAAAATCCACCATTTCTAGCTCTCATTTGCAAAATAAGAATTTCTGAATTTTGAACTCCATGTTCCTTGTTCTCCTCCACCAATTTGGCATCCTTCTTGGAGTTGGAATCTTGCTATTCTTGCTGTCCAACACTTCCTCTATACATTTGCAAGGTAATGCCTTTTCTAAATCCTAAAAACATGTCCTAAGCTCTATGTTAATTTAAGGGTTAGTTTTGAATGAAATGGTTGTGTTTAATGGGCTGCCATTAGGATTTTGAACTCCTAATAACCGGTTATGAAAGGGGAAGATAAGAAAGGAGAAAGGAGAATACAGAAAAGCTAGCAAATTCAGGTAATGAAAACCTTGAGTAGTTTTACAAGTAATGTAAACTGACTTATATGAAAAGTTGCTAAGTAATACTTAGCTGAATAGTGATAAGAAGGTAACAATGTTTTAAGTGAAAGATGAATAAGCTTGTAAGTTAAGTAATTGTAATGTAGAAGAATAGGTCTAGAAATGTGTGAGCAAATTTGGCAGAATTAAGTTATGACATGTAGTAATAAGTTAATCTAATTTAAGTAATTATTAAATATTATATTGTATAATTGAGTTTAAGTTTGTCTAAGTTAAGTAGTTAAATTGATAATGGTGTATATGTTAAAATTAGAATAGATAACAGTTTAATTGATAAATAATCATTGAGAATACATGTGTTATGGCTATGTTTGAGAGATAAATTCATAATAACACTTAATATAAGAACAATTGAATACAGTGATGAAATGTACATATGTAAATGAATAGAGAAAAATAATAAGGCGATTAACGAAGAAGTTAGAGAGATACATAGTAAAAATTTGTAAAACAGATGAGGAAGGAGTCGGTAATTGTAGTGAATAAAATAACGAAGCAAGTAATACAAATGAGAATATAGGAATTAGATGAACATAGAATGGTAATAGATTAATAAAGATTTAAAGTAAGAGAGCAAAACCATGAATGGTAGAATTAGATCAAATCTGTAGCATACAAAACTAAGGAAGATGAATACAATGTGAATGAAAGTTAGAAAAAAATGTGTGGATTAGTGTGGAAAGGAGTAACGAGTTAGTGTTGGATTTAGGGATTTTAGAAGGTTAATTAGGTTCTTAAACTGTGGGATTAGTGTGGGAAGAATGGGAAATTGATAGGCAAAGAGAGGAGTGTAACAGATTTTGAAAATGAAAAAACTAGTAAAATGTTAGCAGGGTCCGACACTTAAGTCCAGGACTAAGTCCAAGACCAACACATTAAAACAACCGAGAATTGTAGTATTGGGTGGTTCGGGACTTAGGTCCCATACAAGGACCCGGACCACCCCATGAATTACCGCCGAGAGTGCACCAACGTTTTGGTCCGGGACTTAGGTCCCTGCTAAAGTCCCGGACCACATGCAAAAACCGTTCGAGAATTCAGTCACCTTCTGGTCCGGGACTTAACCCATGTACAACGACCCGGATCATGTGTAAATTCTATTCGAGAGTTCAGACCACAGGTTGGTCCGGGACTTAGGACCCGGACAAGGTCCCAGACCAACCCAAAACCTTGTAATTAAGTTTAAAAAGTGGCATTTAAGATAAGGCAATGAATGGTAATGATAGTATGAAATAATAAGGACTTGATTAATGATGATTAGTGGTCAATAAAGGTATAAACAAGTTTAAAAAGTAATGAAGAGTAAGTAACCCATGTGAAAGTGTATGAATCGTAAAGACATAGTAACTATAAGTCGGGAAACGCAAAAGATGAAAGGAGTTAAGTTAATTATTGATAATTAACTGCTCGATCGCATATGTGTGATAGGATTCGAATAGTCAAACACCGAAGGGGAGTCGGTGAGTCCAAGTCAACGGTGAATGGTATGAATTTCTCATGCCCTGTATGCTACTTGGCTACTCTGATTTGTGTGTTTGTGTGCTATGTGATCACCTAAATAAGATAAAGTGAATGAATCGTTTATTGCACTTTCTTGTGCTTATTATATTGTTCCTTGTTGGATGCTTATTTTTACTCTCAGTTTGTATAATTCATGAAATGAATGGATGAGAATGAAGTGTGAGTACCTTGATGTGTATTGTATTGACCGAGTAATGTAGAGAAAAGGACTTCTAACTAATTCCTAACTAGCTAACATTTCTAACATTGAGAAATTGGTAAATTGGAATGAGTAGAAGTCCGATATAGTTTCGGCCACGCGTGAGGAGGAGGAGACAAAAGAGGTGGGATCCAAATCCTGGCCTTAATCTTTTCCATGGTCCAAACCCCTTAAATGGGTAGCAACCTGGATTACTAAGCCACCCTAAAGCCCGGTGGTGGGACGGTGTAGTCCCTGCCCGGAGGTCACACCGATTTAACATGAGTATAATGTAAGTAAGTAAGTAAGAAAGAAAGTAAGTATCTGTATGAGTAAGAGTAAGACTGTGTAAGTCATATGGTGTTGAGTAAGAGAATAAAGAACATCTGATTAAACCGGATGGGTAACTGGCTAACAAAGAATGAAGTAAGGATTGTGAAGAGTATTGCTATGCTGTTTGGCTTGTGTATTGCCTTCGATTGTATGTATTGTATCTTGTAAGTATGTGCCTTGCATAATGTATTGTTGTATGAAATAGCATGTATGCATGTATAAAAAGAACTCCATGTATTTGACCAAATTGTCAGCGTACCCTCGTTAGCACGCAGGGTATGTGAAGTTTATGCGCAGATTTTACTGAGCCCCTTGGAGCACTGTTTTTTAATTTTACAGGTGCTCACGAAGGATGTCGGTCGTGATGAGACCAAGACTGATTTCTTTTGTGTAGTTAGTAGATTGTGGATGGTGTACCAAGTTGTACACGGCTGAATGCCTTTTTGAATAGCCGGTGTACCATGGGGTACACCCTTTTGGATATTGTAAGAAATGTGAGTTTGGTAGGGATGAGTAGAATGGTAAACTCATGATTTTTGTAACTTGAAGAAGGGATGTAATTGATTATATTTTTGGATACTCGGTAATCAAATGATGTAAGTAAATGATAAGTATGTATTGGGAAGTAATTATGGAAGCTCGGTATATTCTAATTATCGGACCGTTACTGTATGTAGAGTAAGCCTTGCTAGCCGTATGGACGGTTAGCGGCGTTGTATCACCCGCCATAGTATTTGTAATTCCGCTGCGAGTAGTAAGATAACCGAGATGATTAGACAGTAATTATAGGATTAGAGGGAGGGGTGTTACAAAAAGTGGTATCAGAGCGTAGTGACGCTCTGATGTCTAGAATTACCGAGCATAGGGATTACTGAGTTAGGATTACAACCGTTTTTACAATAGAGAAATAGAACCTAACTAGGAATGACCGTTAATGATAACGGATACTAACGTCCTTGCGGACGATACCATTGTTTAAATTCATGACCACGTGATCCCAAGGTCATAATGTCGCAGTGCCTAATGTGAATGTTAATTGTTCAGATGTCAGGACGAGGTCGAGGCCGACCCCGAGGAGAGGCTACTAATGAGCCGGGCACGCAGGCGGTAGCAGAGATCGTCGTGGCCACGGTAGCACAGATGCTACCACAAGTAATCACAGATGTACAGCAGTCACAGCAAAACCAGCAAACTCAAGCGGGACCAACCCCACCCCCTCCACCCAAGATGTGAATTGGGTGAAAGCAGTCGCAGATCCCCGACCTCCTTGCTTTAGAGGCGAGAGCGACCTTGAAAAACTTGAAGCTTATATCTCCGAGATGAAGACAGCATTTGAGACTCTCGAGGCTCCTGCTAGAGTTCGAGTGAGGATAGCGGCATACTACCTCAAAGATGCCGCTATGGATTGGTGGAAGCTAGTGAAGCATGAGTATGTCGACGACCCCACATTTGATTGGGAATCCTTCACCGCCATTCTCCGATCAAGTATTATTACCCCGAACACGTCAAAACCAAGAAGCGTTTAGAACTTGACGCCTTGAGAATGACAGAAAAGATGTCAGTCGACGAGTACTACCGCACCTTCACCTCCATTCTACGTATTTTACCTGACCTTGGGTACACCGGCCAGGTCTTGGTCGATCGCTTTTATGGTGGTCTAAGCCATCGCCTTCGGTACAGTATGGGATACACCTGATTTACATCCCTTCAGGAGTGCTATCACGTGACATCTCGCGTTGAAATCACTTGTCAGTTGAGAGACGAGGAGCAGGCGCTTAAGCGCAAAGCTAATAGCAAGAACACCAGCTCAGAGGAGTAGAACCAGGGCAAGAGTTGGAAGAAGAAGAAGGGGAAATTCTTTCAGCAATCACAGAAGAACACCCCCAGTGAGAGCAGTGCCCATGCCGAGAAGGGCAAAGCAGCTGATCTACTTCAGCTTGCTTATTCTGTGCCAGTGGCTGCAAAGCCACGGAGATCACACCCGCCTAGGGGTTCTGGCTCCGGATACGACAAGAACTACTCCGATGGCCGTAGCTATGTCTGTAGGAAATGCAATTAGGATCACCCCGGCACAGATTGCCAAGGGAGAGAAATCAGATGCTTCAACTGTTAGAAACCGGGACACCGCGCTAATGTGTTCCCAGAAAGCGCGAAGTCCAAGGGAAACTACCAGGGGTATTACAAGCAACATGAAGGCAAGGAGGTTGCATCTGGCGATGCTCCAACCCAGCAGGCCTCGCAGGGACAGGGGTCTCGAGGTCCTCAGAAGGGCGCACCGCAGAGGCAGCCGGCCTTGCACATTATCGATCGTGACAGGACCGGTATTAAGTCCAGCCTAGGTACTAACTTAAACCTTGAATCCTTGAAAAGCATGTCTAAGTATCGAAGTACTTGTTTGAATGAATGCATGAGTAAGTAAATTGAAGTATGTATTTGAGCATGAAATGAACTAGTTGAAACTAGAACTCACTTTAGGTGAAATTTACCACCTTAGGGAGATTTAATATCTGCTACCTAATACCTTCAAACCCAAATCAAGAAGAAACCGACATCACCACTCACCACTACACCAACGAGCAGTGTCAGGTCATCTGACCAGGTATGATCTTATTAAAAGGATACTTGACACCGGAAGCACAATTTCCATCATCCGACGATGCAATGAACAAGGAGCGGGTGCAGGAGGATTTTACACACCCGAATTCCCCGGTGGAGCGAAGATGAAGCTGAAGATGATGTGCTTGGGGAAGGATTGGAATCCTTATACCAAGACATACCAACAGACGCGAACACAAGACGAAGTGATGCCACCAACAATACCCACTGAATTTCAGACGCTTGTTACACAAGTTGTAGAACTTGCACAACAATGTGAAGATGATCCAATCCCTGTACTTGAAGCAGATCTTTGTATCGTCAACTTCTATGAGAAAGAAGGATGACTTGGGTTACACCAGGGTAAGGACGAGACAACGGAATCACTTGAACAAGGAGTGCCCGTTGTGTCTTGGTTCATTGGTGATGATGTCGTATTTTTGTATAGCGAGCAGAAGCGTGTGGACCTTGCGGAGAAACTTGTATTGAGATCATGAGATGTCCTAATTATGAGTGGAAAATCAAGGTTGCTGTATCACGGGATCAAGAAGATCAAGTCGAATACGGCACCACCGGCAATAATCAATGCCACACACATGAAACCAGGACGCCTGAACCTTACCTATAGGAAGTATTAATCTTATAGTAGCATGTACGCATTAGTAACGTGTATTAGAGACACGGTATGTATGATGGTTGGTTTATCAATAAAGAGCATTATAGATTATTAAATTCCACTTGTGTCCTACCATCATTACTTACAAACTTGTGAATCAATAGGTTGTGGACTCGGTACCGAAGGTAACCTGAGTGTCCTCACCGAAGCACAAGCCGATAAGAGCGGCATCATCTTAACAAGAACCTTCCCAGTGAACAGCATTGATGCCTCCGTACTATTCGAATCCGGCGCCTCTCATACCTTTGTTTTGCCATCATTTGCGAAGAGGTTGGGGCTAGACGCAGATGAGCTACCAAACTTTCTGGTTACGCTCCCGTCGAAGGAGCGAGTACGATGTACCAAGTATTACAAAGCCGCTACAATCCGAATCAAGGGCGAAGAGTTTCCCATCTCCTTCATCAAATTTAATGGGTTGGGATTCGACTTGATAGTCGGGATGAACTGGTTGGAGCGGCACAAGGGGAATCCTCTACGCCGAGCATAGACTGCTGCTCAAGAGTCCGTCAGGGGTTACTGTTTCATACCGCCAAAGATCGAGAGAGCCTTCGACTACAGTCATCTCCGCTATGGCTATGTACCGGCTCAGAAAGGGGCACGATGTGTATCTATGTTATGTACAAGATCTGGAGAGAGATCCTGAATTCAGTACCGATGTTCGAGTTGTGTCAGAATTCCCAGATGTATTCCCGAAAGAGCTGCCTGGTATGCCACCACAAAGAGCGGTTGAGT
Source organism: Limonium bicolor (assembly GCA_023374045.1). Lineage (NCBI taxonomy): Eukaryota > Viridiplantae > Streptophyta > Magnoliopsida > Caryophyllales > Plumbaginaceae > Limonium > Limonium bicolor. The sequence continues at coordinate 250,382,229 of CM041778.1, read as the reverse complement.
TCAAGATTGATCTTGTACCGGGTACTGGTCCCATTGCTAGGGCACCATACCATATGGCACCAGCAGAAATGACTGAGCTTAAGAAACAGTTGTGTGATCTTCTCGACAAAGGGTTTATACGCCCGAGCGTATCACCCTGGGGAGCACCGGTCCTCTTCGTGAAGAAGAAGGACGGCAGCCTCCGACTCTGCATCGACTACCGTGAATTGAATGTGGTCACTGTAAAGAATAAATATCCATTACCACGCATCGATGACCTGTTCGATCAGATGAAAGGAGCTTCGGTCTTCCCAAGATTGACCTCTGATCAGGGTATCGTCCGATTGCTATCAGAGAGCAGGATATTGAGAAAACGGCATTCCGTATGAGATATGGCCACTACGAATTCACGGTGATGCCATTCGATTTGTCAAACGCACCAGCCAAGTTCATGGATCTAATGAACCATCTGTTCAGTGATCAGTTGGACACTTCTGTCGTAGTCTTCATCGACGACATCCTTGTTTATTTCAAAATCCAGAGATGAGCATGAGAACCACCTCAGAAAAGTACTTGAGACACTGCGCGAGAACCAGCTGTATGCGAAGTTCTCCAAATGCGAGTTTTGGCTAGATCAGGTATCTTTCCTCGGTCATGTCATCTCGAGTGTGGGTATTTCAGTCGATCCATCCAAAATTGAAGTAGTACGATCATGGCCTAGACCCAAGACTGTTACCGACATCCGGATCTTTCTTGGTCTAGTCGGTTATTACAGGAGATTTGTAAAGGACTTTTCCAAAGTCGCAAAGCCCATGACGACATTGATGAAGAAAGATGCACCGTTTGTGTGGACAGACGAGTGTGAGGTATCCATCCAGAGCCTAAAGGACTCATTGACCTCAGCGCCCATTCTCACTCTTTCAGAGGGCACAGAGGGATTTGAGGTGTATTGTGATGCATCAGGCAAGGGCATGGGATGCGTACTCATGCAGCATGGCAAGGTAGAAGCCTACGCCTCCCGCCAGCTGAAAAAGCATGAGGAGAATTACCCGACACACAACCTTGAGTTAGGAGCCATTGTCTTCGCCTTGAATATATAGCGACACTATCTCTATGGGGTAAGCATCGCCATCTACTCCGACCACAAAAGCTTACAGTATGTATTCACACAGAAGGAACTGAAGTTGAGACAAAGAAGGTGGATGGAGTTTCTATCAGATTACGACATCGACCTACAGTATAAAGAAGGGAAGGCAAACGTTGTAGCCGATGCCCTGAGCCATTGAGCACACTCGATCCATTCGCTACTCGCTACTCGCTTTAGCTTGGTTGACGAGGTGCGAGACGCTCAGTTGAGCGACCCTTATATGACCGAGATCAGACAGAAAATCACAGATGACACATTCGAGAAAAGGAAGTATGACTTCAATTTGCATAAAGATGGTCTCATCTGGTTGAATGGCAGGTTATGCGTTCCCCGAAGTAATGCTGAGCTGAGGGATCACATCCTGCGAGAGTCACACTGTTCTACACTATCCGTTCATCCGGGAGCCTCCAAGATGTACAAAGACATGAAGAGGTACTTCGGGTGGTCAGGTATGAAATCCGATGTGACTGAGTATGTCTTGAGATGCTTTACATGCCAGAAATTAAAATTTGAGCACAGAAGACCGGGCGGAATGGTACAATCTATGCCAATTCCGGAGTGGAAATTCCACGATATCTCCATGGATTTTGTTGTTGTACTCCCACCTGCTAGGGGAGGACTCAACATGATCTGGGTAGTAGTCGATCGCCTCACCAAGGTTGCCCGATTCATACCGATGAAGGACACCTGGAAAGTGGCGAAGCTCGCTGAGTTATTCGACAATGAGATCATTCGACACCACGGAGTCCCGAAGACTATCGTATCTGACCGTGACACCAGGTTTCTTTCGAGATACTGGAGAGCTACACGGGAAGCGTTGGGTACTGAGTTGAAGATTAGCACCGCCTTCCATCCACAGACCGATGGTCAGACATAAAGGCCATCCAGACACTTGAGGACATGCTTAGAGCATGTGCCTTAGACTTTCAGGGGAGTTGGATTGATAAGCTACGTCTTATCGAATTTTCATATAATAACAATTATCACACTTCGATTAAGATGTCGCCTTTCTAAGCTTTATACGGTAGACCTTGCTGTACCCCGTTGTGTTGGGATAAGTCAAGCGAAGCGGTCATCATAGGACCGGAGTATCTTGAGCAAGTCCAAGCGGAAGTTCAGCAAATCCGAGCAAATATGAAAGCAGCCCAAGATAGACAAAAATCCTATGCGGATGTGCGACGACGTGACCTTGAGTTCGCCGTGGGCGACCAAGTGTTCTTGCGTGTTTCACCTATGAAGAGAGTATTCCGATCTAGCCAGAAGGGCAAGCTGAGCCCAAAGTTTGTAGGGCCTTACACGATCACTGAGAGAGTTGGATCTGTAGCCTACAGGTTAGCTTTACCTGAGGAGTTGGGTGTGTAAACGATGTGTTTCATGTGTCACAACTCAAGAAGTACATTGCCGATCCTTCTCATGTTCTAGAGCCCGAGCAATTATCCATTAAGCCGACGATGAGATATGTCGAGACTCCCGTGAGAATCATTGATACTAAGACCAGAGACACTCGCCATAAGTCAGTGCAAATGGTGAAGGTCTTGTGGTCCAACCACGATGTCGAAGAAGCGACGTGGGAGTTAGAAGATTCCATGAAGGTGAAGTACCCACAGTTGTTTATAGACTAGATTGTCTAGTGCTTAGAGGGTACGGGGCGTACCCCTTTTAAGGGGGGTAGAGCGATTTTGTTTTGCATTGCTTTGGGTTAGCATTGCATAGTATGTACGTATTGTGGTACATTTTGTGGGCACATGTAGTGCTAATTGTATTTTGGGTATGTTTGCACGATGTGTAATGTATTTGTGCTGTATGGTATTGACTCAATTTATATTGTGGAATGTTGTGTATTGTAATTGTGTATTGCGTATGGTAAGTTTGTATTGTGCTTGAATTGCGTAGTGCTTGTAATGTAGAGAAAGTGAACACCTTGTAATGTGGTTGCAACGTACATTGTGGCAATTGGTTTGCCAAATGAGTAGGAATAGTAAACCGTTAACCTTGAGCAACTTTGAGGGTAAAGTTCCTTAAGGGGGTAGATTGAAATACCCCGAAATTAAAATAGTGATTAATCAGGCTAATGAAGATTTTAAAGGCTTAATTATGCCTAAATAAACATGAGGGAACAAATCCCGAAGAAAATGGATCCTTAAAATGGATTAAAAACATAAACGAACCTTAAAGCGCGTTTTTCGAGGAAACCGGGAAAACGGGACTTTAAGCGGGTTAAATAGACTCGTAATAATTTTGGTTAACCAAATAGTCATTAATAACATTAATGAAGGTCTAGAACCAATAAAAATAATTAAATGAGAAAATTCCGGAAAACGGGTTCCGGTTAGTAAATAGTGTAAAAGACGGGATGTTGTGGGGTATAAGTGTAAATAAGCTAAACTAACATGTCCCCTTTTGAAAATAAAAATTAAAAATCTGTATGTGTGTGTATGGGGCCGGATGACTCTTCCCCCCCCCCCCCCCCTCTCTCATTATTCCCTCCTAACTCACAAAGGACAAATCTAATAAAGTAAAAAGCAAAATAAACTCACTCTCTCCCCTACCCTCTCTACTCTCCATCGTACTCCCTCTTCTTCCTCTCTGATTCTTCTCCTTCTCCAGCAGATAATGGAGATTTGAAGAAACTCACACAACACTCCATCTTCTTCCTCATTTTTGAGCACTCAATCCTTGTCCAAAATCACAAATGGATACCGTTGGAATCCCCTTGTCAAGGAGATCATCTTCCTCTTTTAAAAAATCGAAAAGCTCCACTTTCATCTCCATGGGTATGACCCTTTTTGAAGCTTGAGACCACCATTGGAAGCTCCTTCATCACCTTGTTGTCTAGAGGTAAAAAGAAATTCGAAAATCCACCATTTCTAGCTCTCATTTGCAAAATAAGAATTTTTGAATTTTGAACTCCATGTTCCTTGTTCTCCAGCCGATTTTGGCTTCCTTCTTGGAGTTGGAATCTTGCTATTCTTGATGTCCAACACTTCCTCTATACATTTTCAAGGTAATGCCTTTTCTAAACCCTAAAAACATGTCCTAAGCTCTAGGTTAATTTAAGGGTTGGTTTTGAATTGAAATGGTTGTGTATTAATGGGCTGAAGCATTATTATTTTGAACTCCCCATAACCGGTTGTTAAAGGAAGAGAAAGGGAAGAAGGAAGAAGAAAGGAGAAAGGAAGAAAGAAAGAAAAGCTAGCAAATTCAAGGTAATGACCAAACCTTGAGTTAGTTTTGCAAGTAATGTAAACCGATTTTTATGCTTAATATGAGAGAATTATTTTGTTGGCTAAGTAATACTTAGGCTGTTACATAGTGAGTAAGAAGGTAATAATGTTTTAGTGATGTTAAAAAGATGAATAAATGCTTGTAAGTTAAGTGAGGTAAATTGTAAATGTGTTTGGAGAATTGTGTGTTGGTGTCTTGAATAAACAGGTTCTATGAGTGGTAATGTGTGAGCAAAACAATGTGATGAGAATGTTAAATTTTAGGGGAGACTATGTCAAAATTTGCATAGAAACTAGAGGACTTAAGAGCTTAATGTGAGTAGAAAATCACTTTGAAAACAGATTTGAGAATGAGCTAAGTAGTGGGTAGAATAAGAGTGATAGATAATGCATTTTGAACTTTTGAAATGACATTAGGAAGGAGACCATGAATGGTAGGAATTAGAATCAAAATATGTAGCATAGCAAAAGTAAGGAAGAATGAATACAAGTGCTAAAATGAAAGTTAGAAAAAAATGTGTGGATTAGTGTGGAAAGGAGTAATGAGTTAGTGTTAGATTTAGAGAAGTTTAGAAGGTTAATTAGGAGCTTAAACATGTGGGATTAAGTGTGGGAAGAATGGGAAATTGATTAGGCAAAGAGAGGAGTGTAACTGATTTTGAAAATGTAAAACCTGGTAAAATGGTAGCAGGGTCCGGGACTTAAGTCCATGACTATGTCCCAGACCAACACATTAAAACAGCCGAGAATTGGAGTATTGGGTGGTCCGGGACTTAGGTCCCATACAAGGACCCGGACCACCCATGAATTACCGCCGAGAGTGCACCAATGTTTTGGTCCGGGACTTAGGTCCATGCTAAAGTCCCGGACCACATGCAAAACTGTTTGAGAATTCAGTCACCTTCTGGTCTGGGACTTAACCCATGTACAAGGACCCTAACCATGTGTAAATTCTGTTCGAGAGTTCAGACCACAAGTTGGTCCGGGACTTAGGACCCGGATAAGGTCCCGGACCAACCCAAAACCTTGAAATTAAGTTTAAAAAGTGGCATTTAAGATAAGACAATGAATGGTAATGATAGTATGAAATAATTAGGACTTAATTAATGATGATTAGTGGTCATTAAAGGTATAAACAAGTTTGAAAATTAATGAAGAGTAAGTAACCCATGTGAAAGTATGAATCGTCAAGACATAGTAACTATAAGTCGGGAAACGTAAAAGATGAAACGAGTTAAGTTAATTATAGATAATTAACCGCTCGATTGCATGTATGTGATAGGATTCTAATAGTCGAACACCGAAGGGGAGTCGGTGAGTCCAAGGTCAACGGAGAACCGTATGAATTTCTCATGCCCTGTATGCTACCTTGGCTACTCTGATTTGTGTGTTGTGTGCTATGTGATCACCTAAATAAGATAAAACGCACGAATTGGATTTATTGCACTTTCTTGTGCTTATATTATATTGTTCCTAGTTGGATGCTTATTTTAACTCTCAGTTTGTATAATTCATGAAATGAATGGATGATAATGAAGTGTGTACCTTGATGTGTATTGTATTGACCGAGTAATGTATAGAAAAGGACTTCTAACTTATTCCTAACTAGCTAACATTTCTAAAATTGAGAAATTGGTAAATTGGAATGAGTAGAAGTCCAATATAGTTTCGGTCACGCGTGAGGAGGAGGAGACACAAGAGGTTGGATCCAAATCCTGGCCTTAATCTTTTCCATGGTCCAACCCCTTAAATGGGTAGCAACCTGGATTAGTGAGCCACCCTAAAGCCCGGTGGCGGGACGGTGTAGTCCCTGCCTGGAGGTCACACCGACTTAACATGAGTATAATGTAAGTAAGTAAGTATTTGTATGAGTAAGAGTAAGATTGTGTAAGTCGTATGGTGTCGAGTAAAAGAATAAAGAACATCCAATTAAACCGGATGGGTAACTGGCTAATAAAGAATGAAATAAGGATTGTGAAGAGTATTGCTATGCTGTTTGGCTTGTGTATTGCCTTCGGTTGTATGTATTGTATCTTGTAAGTATGTGCCTTGCATGAATGTATTGTTGTATGAAATAGCATGTATGCATGTATAAAACGAACTCCATGTATTCGACCAAATAGTCGGCGTACCCTCGTTAGCACGCAGGGTATGCAAAGTTTATGTGCAGCTTTTGCTGAGCCCCTTGGGGCACTGTTTATAATTTATAGGTGCTCCTGCAGGATGAAGGTCGTGATGAGACCAAGATTGATTTCTTTTGTGTAGTTAGTAGATTGTGGATGGTGTACCAAGTTTTACATGGCTGAATGCCTTTTTGAATAGCCGGTGTACCATGGGGTACACCCTTTTGGATATTGTAAGAATTGTGAATTTGGTAGGGATGAGTAGAATGGAAAACTCATGATTTTTGTAACTTGAAGAAGGGATGTAATTGATTATATTTTGGATACTTGGTAATCAAATGTTGTAAGTAAATGATAAGTATGTATTGGGAAGAAATTATGGAAGCTCGGTATATTCTGATTATCGGACCGTTACTGTATGTAGAGTAAGCCTTGCTAGCCGTATGGGCGGTTAACGGCGTTGAATCTCCCGCCGTAGTATCTGTAATTCTGCTGCGAGTAGTAAGATAACTGAGACGATTAGACAGTAATTATAGGATTAGCAGTAGGGGTGTTACACTAAGCCTAAGGTTATCAGAGTCGCGCAGCGGAAGCTAGCAGACCGATACCTTAAAGGTTTCATATATCCAATGAACGGGAAAGGAATGATGTACCACACATCTTCCAATTGAACAAATATACGACTTATCAACCGAATGCTTTAGAACCTTTGAGGCGAAGCCCAACACATTAGAGAGACTCGTATATATACCAATTAGAATCCTCGATACAGAGACTAAGCCATTAACATGGTTAAGACCCTCTGATCGAATCATAAGTGAGATAGACTACATGGAAGCCAGAGTGCTCCATAAGACTTAAACATCTTGAACCAATGTTCAAGTATGATATAATGTTGATTATGTGGGCGTAATCCATTTTAAGGGGGGTAGAGCAAAAAACCGCTTAGCGTATGTTTATGTACTGAGTACGTAAACTACGATGTGCATAGCACAAAAGAATTTGAGAATTTGTTTTACATAAACTTTTTGAGATTAATTATGGTTATTGCGCATAGAAGATGCGAATACCATACGTGATAAGTACCTATCTTGTTAACTCCGGTGTGACTACAAGTTAAGAGAATTAGTGAAGAGGATTAGAGAGACTCAAGGAATATATGAGATAAGAGTCGGTATGAAACTTTACATGAGATAAGAATAAGGTAACACTATGAGATATTATTCGATATGAGTATGAGGTAGGAAATAGTAATGTTATGAGGTAAGAACTGGTATGGAACGAATATAGAACTTAGTAGGAATTAAAGTCCTGAGATAAGTACTAAGAGGTGAACTGAGAATGATTGATGGACTGAGTCCACACTTTGGAGATGTATTGATTACAACTAGAATGGCTAAAAGATAGAAAATTGGAAATGAGTGCATTAATTGTTGTTTGAAATTGACGTGGGGGTGAATCTTGATTTTCTAGGGATCAAGGGAAACCAAACACAAATTGGGGTGAAAGGATTGTAACGCCCGGTTTACATGCGTCAGTTTACAAAAGGTCCCCTAATACTATCCCCAGGGGTTACCGCCACACTTACTAAAGACTAGTAAGTGTAAGGCTACTTACCACCACCACCCCTACGTTAGCTATCTTACAAGCTGTTCCACTACCAAAAGTGTGACACAACCAACCCGTCACTTTACACCTTAGTACCTAAAAGACCCCTTCCAGCCAACTACTATGTTAGCTCCTACTCCTATTTTACACCAAAAGCAAGGGGTATCAAAAGTCTATTACATCACTAGTATCTAACATGGGACTATTTCCATATACTCGTACACAGTGGAAACATCATGAGTGATAGACTGACTGCTGCCATTCTCCGGGTGCCTAAAACCTTGTATCTTCTTGTTCCACTCCTCAAATACCATCTCGGTTACCCCAGGCTGAATACTTCTACGATAGGTGACAAACATGAAAATATAGAAGGTATCAGTGGACTCGTCCTCAGTGCAGAGAAGGTGACCATCCCAGTTACCCTGATTCACAGAATTCATATACACAGGAAAATACAAACAAATAAAATCAGTAAAAACTGAGTAACACTACCACACCCCGTAAAAACTTATTGTCTCTTTAAAACCTTTCTTTCCAGTATTAATTATAACAATTCAGAGAAGATCACACACCATTTACCTGTACCAAGAATTATCAAGAGATAATTAATATCATATACAAGATATTTCCAAATGAAGTCCACCACCACCACCACCCACCCTATGTTCTTAAGTGTGCACACCCCCCTATTGAAAACTTCTGCCCAATAGGAGTAGATCATAGTGGCAGCTCCAATTCATTAGTAGGAGCTTATATTGTTGCCGGAACGTTGGCTTGGCCTTAAAGGCTCTCACAAGAGGCATAGCCTTATCATAACCATGATATCAACATCACACAATACTTTCCACCACCACCATAAAAGGTTATCCTTAAACACATTTACAAACCATGAGTAAGATATCATAAACCAGCTTAAGCACGAGCAACACAAGTAGTACTTCACACATCAAGCTCACCCACTTGTAAAATCACCTTAATAACATCATAAAAATACCATTTAAGCTTAAATAAGTCAGAGAATCAAACAATTTCCAAGAAACCACCTTAGGAAGCTTAAAAACTCATTTTTGACCAAAATCACTATTTACCAACTTAAATAACTTCAAAAACGATTATCGGCCTAAAATTTTAACCATGTTCCTAGATCCACAACAAAAGTATCTCCACAAAATATCAGCTCAATATCAATTCGGAAACCCATTTAACCATTCAGAAAGGCTTAAAGCACATTTTCTCATTTTTAGCTTCCTTGCCATGTCTAACCGACTTAAATAACTCCATTAAACTTGATTTTTTACCCATAACCATATGTTAACTATTAAAGACTACCCTCAAAATATCAGCTCCAACCCATGTCGGAAACACATCTAAACAATTCCTAAAGCTTAAAGCTCATTTTTCTCCATTTTCAAAGTTCCTTAGAGTTTTCCTACTTCCCATCCTTATTTCGACTTGCTTTTCTAGGATAATATCTAACTAATCATCCCTAGTTTACTAATATTTTGAGAAAAGAGGAGATAGGATTCGTAGGTAACCAAATAGAATGACTTAAGAAAGAAAATAAGCTTTAAAGGTGAAAATGATGTGCATAGATGTTACCTGTCCTCTCCAAGCCATTTTGGTGTTCTTCTACCTTGATTATAAGTTGCTTGAACTCAAAATATCCACCAACCAAGTCGCCCACCTGGAGTTTGGCTCCACTCCTTAAACTTGCCTTTTTCCTTGATTTTAGCTTAATTACCACCTTTGATTTGTGTTTCTAATGGGGAGAGTGTTGTTGCCTAATCTCCAATGGTGTTTTCTAGCTTAGGAGTAGCTGGGTAGATTAAAGAAGATGGCCACCTTGCTCACCTACCATGCCGACCTCCACCCCCCTTTTTATACTAAAATTTCATCCTTATCTTTAAATTTGTAATCATTAGTTCTAGAATTGTCCTAAGCCATTGATTTGTGCCAAGTGTCCAAAACCAATCCTAACCATCTATATGTAACCGCTCTTGAATGGATAAGGAGGGAGAAACTTGCTTGGATAATCATTACAAATAGTAAGGAGGTGTGAATAGTTGTAAAAGTAACCGAGATATTTTTCTCGTCCTTCCTTTGATATTTTCGGCCATCACCTTAGGCCATGTTTGGCTTGAGCTTTTCACGGGTATTAAGACTATATATGTAGGTATGTTAATACTAGTGTGGGTTATCAAGTTTCAGGAATTTCCTCGAGTCACTTCTGAGCTCTTCTGAAGCCTCGTTTGCCCAGAGCCACTAAATACTGAAAATGTAACTAGATTGTCTTATATTAGAAGAAGAAAGATATGATTGTTTCTTTCCTCAAAACACTCTCAAAAGTATCTAACACTCTTCCTAAGGTTGATAACCACTCTCAGTTCCTAAGGAATTTAGTAATTTTCGGGAATTTCAGGAATCCCGTGAAACTAAGGTTTACCGGGTGATTTTCAGGAAACTAGAGTTTCTAATGTTCACCAAGCACTTCCAACTAATTAGAACATTCTCCATCCTTGGAAATTAGAGTTTTCTAAGGTTTACAGCTAAGTAGGGTCCTAATCACAGTTTAAGAAATTTGGGGTATTACAATCCTCCCCCGTTAAACAAAGCTTCGTCCCCGAAGCTCAATTCATCACACAAAACAATATATTCACATACTCCAAGAAACTAAACAATACTCCACACAATAATCTCAAGTGGCTTTATCAACCACAAATGATTCAGCAACATCACACAAACACCTCAGTCATACCAATTCCATCCATCACACAATATAAACCATTCACAAATTCAACGATACCATATATATAAAATCATTATGTAAACAATTCTAAAATAACATTCAAGTTTTACCAACCATTTCTCGCACCAAAAAACATAGACATTCACACACCACACACATTCACAAACACTAACACTACTAGACATTCCCACTTACCATACGACTCTCCCCTCTAAAAGAAAGTTTTCCCTGAACTTTAATTGCTAACCTTAATCAAAGAGTTCTGGGTGTTGAGTTCTCATCTTGCTCTCTAGTTCCCATGTAGCTTCTTGAACTCCATGATGAGTCCACAAAACTTTAACCAAATCTACAGACTTCCCTCGGGTCTCCCTTGTCTTACGATCCAAAATTTTATTGGGTGTTCCTCATAAGTCAATTAGGTGCAACTTCTACTTCGTTCGGTTGCAAAACATGTGACTCGTCTGGAACATATTGCTTCAATTGTGATCGTGGAACACATTGTGAACCCTTTCCAATTCATTGGCAAAGCTAAACGATAAGCTAAATTCCCAACCTTTTGTAATACTTCATACGGACCGATATATTTAGGAGCAAGTTTTCCTTTCTTGCCAAACCGTACCCACCCCCTTAGTGGTCCCAACCTTTTCTAATACTTCATACGGACCGATATATTTAGGAGCAAGTTTTCCTTTCTTGCCAAACCGTACCACACCCTTAGTGGGTGAAACCTTCAGGAATACCTTATCTCCCTCATTGAATTCTACTGGCCTCCTATGCAAATCAGCGTAAGACTTTTGCCTATCTTGTGCGGCTTTCAAACTTCTGCCGGATATTTCTAACCTGCTGGGCCATCTCCTCTGTTAACTCAGGCCCTACGATAACCACCTCCTGCGTATCATTCCAACAAAACGGAGTACGACACTTCCTACCATATAAAGCTTCATACGGGGCCATATGGATATATACTTGAGTGGTAACTGTTGTTGTAAGAAAATTCAATCAAGTGCAACTTGTCACTCCATGACCCTTGATAATCCATTGCACAAGCCCGTAACATATCTCTAGAGTTTGGATAGTTCTCTCCGTCTGCCCATCGGTCTGTGGGTGATATGCTGTACTAAGGCTCAATTTTGTTCCCATGGCTTTTTGGAATTGCTGCCAAAATCTCGAGATAAAAACTAGAACCTCTATCCGAAATAATCTCTACTGGAACTCCATGATATTTAACCACATTCTTAATATATGCTTCCACCTGCTGTTCCGTAGACCAAGTGCTTTTCATTGGAATTAATCTAGTAGTCTTGGTCAATCGATCTACAATCACCCAAATCTGGTCCATCCCTCCTCTGGTCGGTGGTAATCCCACTATGAAGTCTATAGATATCGAATCCCATTTCCACATGGGTATATCCAATGGTTGCAATATGTCTCCAGCTTTCTTGTGCTCAAATTTAACTTTTTGACATGTTAAGCACTTCGACACATGTTCAGCTATCTCCTTTTTCATGCCTGGCCACCAAAAACCTTTCTTCAAATCTTTATACAACTTGTTTCCTCCCGGATGTATGGAAAATGCAGAATTATGAGCTTCTTCCTGCATCAACTTCCTTTTAATACCGCCACATGAATCTGGTACACACCATCTCCCACGAAATCTCAGACTACCATCATCATAAATCTTAAAGTCTGGGGTTTCTCCTTTTCTACTTTTTCCTTTATTTTTCGTAGTTTCTCATCCTCTTGCTGATGATGCAAAATTTCCTTGTAAATGTCGAGGAATGCGTTCATACTAGCCAAAATTTCTCTATCCACAATCCCCCGTTGTTACAACCTCGACGCTCAACCTCTTGAAATCTTGTACCAACTCATCGGGTAATATCCAATTAGCTTCTCCCTCGTGACTCCTCTTTCGACTTAAGGCGTCTGCCACCACGTTGGCTTTGCCTTTATGGTATAGGATCTTTAGATCATAATCCTTAATAAGTTCCAACCATCTCCTTTGCCTCATATTAAGCTCTTTTTGAGTGAAAATATATTTCAAGATCTTGTGATCCGTGTAAATCTTACAAGAAGTTCCATACAAATAATTCCTCCAAATTTTCAAGGCAAAAACTACAGCTGCAAGTTCCAAATCATGAGTAGGGTACCTTGTCTCATAGCTCTTCAACTGTCGAGAGGCATAGGCAATGACCTTGCCATTCTGCATCAACACACACCCTAATCCATATTTAGACGCATCACTATATACTTCGAACCCTCTGTACCGCAGGGCAATGCAAGAACTGGTGCTGTGGTTAACTTCTCCTTCAAAATATGGAAAGCTTTTTCACAATCCTCATCCCACTTATATCGTACTTCCTTTTTCATCAGATTCGTGAGCGGTCTCGCAATTTTAGCGAAATCTTGAACAAACTTCCTATATACCCAGCTAACCCAAGAAAACTTCAAACTTCTCGAACATTCGTTGGCCTAGGCCAATCCTTAACAGCCTGAATTTTAGCCGGGTCAACCGAAATTCCATCTCTGGTTACCACATGACCTAAAAACGATACTTCCTTGAGCCAAAAAACACTCACTTAGATAATTTGCATACAGTTTCTTAAAAAAACCTGTAGAACTTGCCGCAATGATCCAGCATGTTGCTCCTCATCCTTTGAGAATACCAATATGTGTCATCATAAATACACTACAAACACTTTCAAGGAATTGTGATTGGCTGAATCTGATGATTCATTAAATCCATAAATACTACCAGTGCATTTGTTAGCCCAAATGGCATAACCACATACTCATAATGACCATCCTAGTTCGAAAGGCTTGTTCTTTGGTATATCCTTCTCTACTATCTTTAACTGATGATGCCCGATCTTAAATCAATCTTAGAAAATACTTTAGCTCCTGTAGCTGGTCGAACAAGTCATCAACCTAGGCAGAGGATATTTATTCTTGATTGTGACGTTATTTAATCCCTATAATCAATGCAAAGACGCAAAGTTCCATCCTTCTTTCTTACAAACAATATTGGGGCTCCCCATGGAGAAGCACTCGGTCGTATATAACCTTTCTCTAAATGTTTCCTCTAACTGTTTCTTTAATCATTCATCTCATTCGGGGCCATCCTATAGGATGCTAGAATTTGGAGTTGTTCCTGGTACCAAATCTATAGTGAACTCAATCTCACGGTCGGGTGGAAGTCCGGGAATTTCTTCTGAAAAAACGTCTGGAAACTCCCTGACCACTGGAAGATCCTCAAGTGTGGATGACTTATGTTCTTGCGCCGATTTTTCTTCTTGAACATAACACATATAAACTAGCTCTCCTTTTCGCAGCTCCTTTAAGAACTTTAAGGCAGGTATGACCTTTACCCTTTTCTTAGCTCCTTCACATGTGTATGACACTCTCTTCCTTTCTTTCTTCCCACATAAGCTAATCTTTGTTTTTCACAATCTATGCGTCCCTTGTGCTTACTCAACCAATCCATCCCCAAGATTATATCAAAATCTTTCAAATCAACTCTATCATATCCATCTCAAATTCTCTAAATCTCTCCCAAGGGTTATTTTTACTCCTTCCATCTTTCTAGTACATCCTACCACTCTTCCCGTAGGTGTAGAAACAGAAATTTCAATTTCAACTTCTATATCAGGACTACTCCTACTTTCTTCAAGAACTCAGAGGATATAAAAGAACAGGTTGCAACCGGAATCAAATAATACTTTAGCACTAGTTCCAAGAACTGGAAAAGTACCTGTAATGACGCCCTTTCTTGTTGAGATTCAGCCTCCGTCTTGCTGATTACGTTGATATACCCCTGATTCTTATAGCCTCCTCCCTGAGTACCTCCACTTCCATATTGTATTTGCTTCCCCTGATTATCCCTTGTCCACTCATGTTACCTCTTGGACCATATAATTATTCCTCTGTCCATGTTGGTTATTCGGCTGTACTCCACCTTGGTTGCCACGATTGTTCTGGTTTGTTGAAATTCCCAGTTGTAGCAGGTCTGGCTACTTGATTAGTATCTCCTTCCATCCTTCTTACCCTACACTCATAGGCCCTATGGCCTAGCTTTCCATAGTTAAAACACTTTACCAACCTACCTTCATAATCTTCACCCGGATGATTCCTTCCACATATCTTGCAACAAATATCTATTCCTTTATCATTGAATCGTCGCCCCGGGTTATTGGTCTGGCTCCTCCCACTTGGTCTAACTTCTATTTTTAGTCCTCTTATCGAAACTTTCAGCCTTTCGTGACTCCATTCTCCTTTTCCGCCCCCGTTTGTACTTCCTTCCTCCTCTGTTGTACTCATTAAAGATTAGCAGCTTTATCGTAGCCTCTTGTAAAGTACTTATAGGTACTATACTCAGAGCTTCTTGTAAATCCCAATTTAACCCCCTCCAGGAAACGTTGAACCTTAGCAAATCTCATTAGGTACCACATCTGCGGAGCAAATCTAAATCAAGCTCCACAAACCTGGCATGAATAAGTTTTAACAATCATAAACATCACATCCCTCCCAATCCAGCAAATTCCTGATGTTTCTGCAAACTTACATGCTCCGGATAAAATCTTTTTCCTCATCACCCTCAACATATTCCATCCAAAACCAGGATCCTTTGAGTCTCTCCTCTCTGCAATCCACCACAGATCAGCCTCTCCTTTAAAAAATAACATTTACAGCCCCCTCTTACCTCTTTTCTTCGGGGCAATCAACAATATCAAAACTTTGTCAAACTCTCTGATCCACTCCTCCAGAATCCCGGATCCCCTCTTCTCCGAATAAGTACTTGGTTTCATTCTGCTATCCTTGGGAGAAATCCTTGGTATTTCAGCTCTAGCCTCAGATGCTGCTCCAAAATTCTTCCCATGCTCAGTGTCAATTCCCTCAGTTCATCCATCTGTCCTCTCCCTTCTTCTCATTACTCTACCCTCTCCCCTCTCCATTATTCTACACACAGATATGTTAGTTGCAATATAATCAATCAAGCACACAACACAAATATCACAGCAAATCATATTTTCAGAACCACATGGTTCTGCCTAGACTCCTAAACCTAAGCCTGGGTCACCCTGCTTCCTAGACAAACTCGTTTCCCTTCTAGCTAAACTTTTGCTCTGATTCCACTCTGTAACGCCCCGGTTTACCACCACCATTATACTTAGCCATTTTTTTAGGACATGCTATAACTGAAATATCATCATTAGCTTGTATTATACATGCGTCAGTTTACAAAAGGTCCCCTAATACTATCCCCGGGGGTTACCGCCACAATTATTAAAGACTAGTCAGTGTAAGGCTACTTACCACCACCACCCCTACGTTAGCTATGTTACAAGCTGTTCCACTACCAAAAGTGTGACACAGCCAACCCGTCACTTTACACCTTAGTACCCAAAAGACCCCTTCCAGCCAACTACTATGTTAGCTCCTACTCCTATTTTACACCAAAAGCAAGGGGTATCAAAAGTCTATTACATCACTAGTATCTAACATGGGACTATTTCCATATACTCGTACGCAGTGGAAACATCATGAGTGATAGACTGACTGCTGCCATTCTCTGGGTGCCTAAAACCTTGTATCTTCTTGTTCCACTCCTCAAATACTATCTCGGTGACCCCAGGCTGAATACTTCTACGATAGGTGACAAACATGAAAATATAGAAGGTATCGGTGGACTCGTCCTCAGTGCAGAGAAGGTGACCATCCCAGTTAAACCGGATTGGTAACTGGCTAATAAAGAATGAAATAAGGATTGTGAAGAGTATTGTTATGCTGTTTGGCTTGTGTATTGCCTTCGGTTGTATGTATTGTATCTTGTAAGTATGTGCCTTGCATGAATGTATTGTTGTATGAAATAGCATGTATGCATGTATAAAATGAACTCCATGTATTCGACCAAATAGTTGGCGTACCCTCGTTAGCACGCAGGGTATGCAAAGTTTATGCGCAGCTTTTGCTGAGCCCCTTGGGGCATTGTTTTTAATTTATAGGTGCTCCTGAAGGATGAAGGTCGTGATGAGACCGAGATTGATTTCTTTTGTGTAGTTAGTAGATTGTGGATGGTGTACCAAGTTGTACACGGCTGAATGCCTTTTTGAATACCGGTGTACATGGGGTACACCCTTTGGATATTGTAAGAATTGTGAATTTAGTAGGGATATGTTAAACTGTAACTCATGATTTTTGTAACTTGAAGAAGGGATGTAATTGATTATATTTTTGGATACTCGGTAATCAAATGTTGTAAGTAAATGATAAGTATGTATTGGGAAGAAATTATGGAAGCTCAGTATATTCTGATTATCGAACCGTTACTGTATGTAGAGTAAGCCTTGCTAGCCGTATGGGCGGTTAACGACGTTGAATCACCCGCCGTAGTATTTGTAATTCCTCTGTGAGTAGTAAGATAACTGAGACGATTAGACAATAATTATAGGATTAGTGGTAGGGGTGTTACACTAAGCCTAAGGTTATCAGAGTCACGCAGCGGAAGCTACTAGACCGATACCTTAAAGGTTTCATATATCCAATGAACGGAACGGAATGATTGTACCACACATCTCCCAATTTGAACAAATATACGACTTATCAACCGAATGCTTTAGAACCTTTGAGGCTAAGCCCGAACATAATTGAGAGACTGGTATATATACCAATTAGAATCCTCGATAGAGAGACTAAGCCATTAACATGGTTAAGACCCTCTGATCGAATCATAAGTGAGATAGACTACATGGAAGCCAGAGTGCTCCATAAGACTTAAACATCTTGAACCAATGTTCAAGTATGATATAATGTTAATTATGTGGGCGTAATCCATTTTAAGGAGGGTAGAGCAAAAAAACCGCTTAGCGTATGTTTATGTACTGAGTACGTAAACTACGATGTGCATAGCACAAAAGAATTTGAGAATTTGTTTTACATAAACATTTGAGATTAATTATGGTTATTGCGTATAGAAGATGCGAATACCATACGTGATAAGTACCTATCTTGTTAACTCCGGTGTGACTACAAGTTAAGAGAATTAGTGAAGAGGATTAGAGAGACTCAAGGAATATATGAGATAAGAGTCGGTATGGAACTTTACATGAGATAAGAATAAGGTAACACTATGAGATATTATTCGATATGAGTATAAGGTAGGAAATAGTAATGTTATGAGGTAAGAACTGGTATGGAACGAATATAGAACTTAGTAGGAATTAAAGTCCTGAGATAAGTACTAGAGGTGAACTGAGAATGATTGATGGACTGAGTCCACACTTTGGAGATGTATTGATTACAACTAGAATGGCTAAAAGATAGAAAATTGGAAATGAGTGCATTAATTGTTGTTTGAAATTGACGTGGGGGGTGAATCTTGATTTTTTAGGGATCAAGGGAAACCAAACACAAATTTGGGTGAAAGGATTGTAACGCCCCGATTTACATGCGTCAGTTTACAAAAGGTCCCCTAATACTATTCCTGGGGGTTACCGCCACACTTACTAAAGACTAGTAAGTGTAAGGCTACTTACCACCACCACCGCTACGTTAGCTATCTTACAAGCTGTTCCACTACCAAAAGTGTGACACAACCACCCAACCCTTCCACTTTACACCTTAGTACCTAAAAGACCCTACTAGCCACTACTATGTTAGCTCCTACTCCTATTTTACACCAAAAGCAAGGGGTATCAAAAGTCTATTACATCACTAGTATCTAACATGGGACTATTTCCATATACTCGTACACAATGGAAACATCATGAGTGATAGACTGACTGCTGCCATTCTCTGTATCCAGTGCCTAACCTTGTATCTTCTTGTTCCACTCCTCAAATACTATCTCGGTGACCCCAGGCTGAATACTTCTATAGATGGTGAAACATGAAAATATAGAGGTATCGGTGGAATCTCCTCAGTGCAGAAAGGTGACGCCCATTACCCTTCTACCCTACACTCTCACTAACCACCTAGGCACCCTCATTAAAACAACTCATTACCTCTTAAACCTCTTAAAACTCCTTACCTTAGTCAAACAGTCTTGTAAAAATACTAACACTTGTAGTGTTTCTCCTTAGGTTTCTAAGTGGTGTTTTATACCTATAGCAACCACTATGCCAAAATGCTTTCTCACCATTATAACATCATCTCCCAAGCATCTTTTCTTACTAACCAAAACTCCTTGAACTTCCCACACGTTTACAACCCTACTT
This sequence comes from Limonium bicolor, assembly GCA_023374045.1. NCBI lineage: Eukaryota > Viridiplantae > Streptophyta > Magnoliopsida > Caryophyllales > Plumbaginaceae > Limonium > Limonium bicolor. The sequence continues at coordinate 250,363,192 of CM041778.1, read as the reverse complement.
ACAAGACATTATTTTCTCCTAGTGCACCAAAGTTTGCATAATTCCTTAACATAATTCTAAATGACCTTGTGCATCCCAAAACACTCATTTGGTTTCTAAAACCTCCAAGATATTGTCTAAGTCCTTTTTGCATCCTAGAACACCTTAATGTATGTTTCTTTCTCTAGTAAAACGCTAATCATTCATAACACTTCCTAGTTCACAAAACTCATTTAAAACACTCAAAACTTCTTATTCATTACCCACATTTTGACATGGGTTCTCCCAGCACATTGCTACACCAAAAACACATTATTTTCACCATTTAACATTCAAGAACACCTAAATCCATCAAGAGTATTCTCACACACAAAACTTCTTCAAATTTACACTACATCACAAAATAGTGCATAATTTAAATTGCTTGGCACTTAGGCCCTTAATAACATGGCTCTTAGGCCCTTAATTGCATAAACCTAAACACTGAATTTCCCACAATATATTTGCCTTTGACCTGCAAATACATACAACAACACATATGTCCTTTAATAATCTCCTTGAGAGCATTTTTCTAAGTCATTTTCCATTAGCTCCTTAAGTAGTTTTTAACAAGCAATATAAGCTCATTTCTCCTAAGACATTAAACTACATTAGGTTAGCACATTTACCTCTTTCTGAAATACCCCTAGCCTTAAAACTTAATTAAATGATCTACTAATGATCTAATATGGATTAAACATCTAATCACATTCACATTGACTAAGGCCTAAACGTGCCTTTAAAGTCAACTGAGAACAACAGTGGTCACACAAAGCAAGACTTTGCACCCTTTGACTGTTTAGGGTAAATATATACCCAAATGAACTACTTAGGACCTAAAAATTTGTCCTAAGCTTATTAACACATTACTAAACATATTACAATTGTTGGGCAACACTCCAACACAATGAACAAGCACTTCATGCTTCAAGGTCAAGTAGAGCAAAATTATGCTCTAAGAAAACCTTAAAGGTCTAATGACCTCTAAATGATATAAAATTGGATTCCATGATCAAATATCATGTAAGGAACACAAAAAAACCGTTCTCAAAGAAACCCAAGCTCAGAAACACCTTGCAACACAAAATGTGCACTAAAACACCTTAAAGCACATTTTTGTGAAATTGCCTTCTAAATTGGTTTTTAATGGGCTTAAAGTTATAATTACCTTTAAATATGATATTATATCACATTATATCATATTAGCAATTTAATTCCAGAATTTTACAAATTAAATATTAAAATATTAATAAAACCCTAAAAAGGGGCCCGTTTGAGTCAACATTGACTAAGAATGGTCAAGAGGTCAAAGTTGACCCCTTGGACCTCATGAAATCGGCAGCCACAAGTAAGAAGAGGCTGGATTCACCACTTGCACATACAAGAGACAAGTCTCCAACACCACTCCTTAAATTAAGGAGACCACCTTTACCTTTCGAATATTATGATTAAACAATACACTCTTTTGCTCCATGATTGCTTCAATCAGTCCCCAAACCGTGTGAGGCCAGCTTTCCCCTCCATTAACTGATGGCTCTTATCCCTTGATGAGTCATTAGTCAATTACAAATCAATAAACTAATTAAAAGTTGCTTTTTCAATTATTAAGCCTCATTCCAATCATTCTCTTGCTCCTAGCTCCATTCCAGCCAAGCTCACTCATCTTCCAGACCCTCTAAAGCTCTGTTCTTGAGCATGGAAGACAGATCTAACTCCTAAGCTTCTAAGGTAATGTTTTAAGGCTTATTTTAGCTCTTTTTCTTCATCTTTTCACTACCAACACTTAGATCTCATGGCTCATCACTTCCTATGGCTTATTCTCAGTGTTTTAAGGTTATAACAACATCCAAACTCGGCTGAAGCAAGTATAGGGACCAAGGTTTCCCAAATTTGCATTTTAAGGTAAAAACATACCTTAAGCTTCTCTACTCTTCATCCTATTTTCTTCCTTTGATTTTTATGAGTTTATACACTCATAATCTTCATATTTACATGTTCAATCAGTTGGTTAACCATTTGGAGCAAGGGTGGCCGAGATCCAAAGGAAATACCCTTCTTTAAGGCATTTTTCCAAGGTAAAACCTAATACCAAGGCAGCTTGCTGTTGTCTAGCTATTTCCTATGCCTATATATTGAATTTAACACCTTGTGGTGTGTTTAATTCAGGCTGAAATCCTCTTGAAGTTCCCTTGCATTTTTAAGGTGATTTTTGCCTTAAATCTTACATTAATTGTTCCTTATGGTTAAGCTCAAGCTTGGAGTATAACCATATCTTATTTTGGTGTATTAAACATGTCTAAATGATGTGGTGAATTTCCCTTCAAGTGGCCGAATTCATACAAGGAGAAATCAAGGTATAAACACCTTAAAACTTATGATTTTATGATTTCCTAGCATATATAATTATTATACCGAGAGTGGAGTTTAATATATGGGTTATATTAACCTATAAATGGAAAAAAATGACTAAGATAAATTAAGCTAGTCATTTAAGAGATTTAATTAACAAAATGGTCAAATTATGACATTATGTGGAAAAAATATTTAATCTATGGTGAGGCCGTGAGTATATACTATATTTTGAGACATTTAAAGTGTAATTTATTTTGCAAGTTCAAGGTTGTAATAAGGCCATGTCATTAGGCCATTTTAATTTAAGTTTATAAGCTTATTTAGTTAGATTTATGCTTATATAATTAAGTTTGGGGCCAAACCGTAGTTATTGGTAAATACAAAGCCGTGGGCTTAATTTAGAGGGATTTAGGGGTTTTTAAATGAATTTAATAAAAATTATAACATTTTATAAAGTTTTGTGTCAAAATTGTAAAAATAGAAAAGTATAGGTGAAGTTTTGTAATTACCAAAAGGTTTGGGTCCAATTTGGTATTAGAAGTCAAAGTTGACTATATAGGAGACTTTCACCAGGTTGGTGAATTTAAGGAATTAAAATACTACCTTATACTAAGATAGTTATTAAATTGTAAAAGATTTATAAGAGATGGGGCTATATTGTGATTTCCGAAAACTTGGGGTACTAAATGGAGTTTAGTACAAACCTTAGGTTATTAGGAATTTTTAGAAGTTGATTTGGTTAAATTTGGAGTTTATATGAATTATATAAGTATAATATAAGATATTTCATAATATTGTTACAAATGGGTAACATATGTGGTAAAACCGAGATTTAGAGAAAGTATAAGGTTAGTAATGATGTTTATAACCTTTTGGTATAGTTTGGTAATTTTTGGAGTTATATATAAGGCTTTATCAAGATATATGTATAATATATAGTTTTGATGATATTAGAAAACTATATGTTATAAATAGGGGAATTTGGTGAATATAGAAAGTTAAGTGGTGGAAAAATAATTAGAATAGACCTAGGGGGTCTGTTCGGTTATTTAAAAAAAATATAACCATAGGTTATAATTATATTAAGGTTTAAGGATTATAATATAAGGCTGTTTGGTATTTTAAAACAATTTACAACTATATGTTATAATTGTTTTAATGACATAAATGTCATAATATATGTTATATAACTATAATGTAACATTATATTAATTATGTGGTGGATTTTGTGAATATTTAAGAACAAAGGTGCTGTTCGGAAATATTAACATTTTTAAATGGAATTTATAATATGGTTTTAATGTTATAGGAATTATAACATTTATAATATGAGAGGTATTCATTAAAAAGAATGAATATACATATTAAGACTTACCATATAATAAATAGTTCCACAATACATGTATATAAATAAATAAATGCTATGGTAGAAAAATATAGTATGGTTTGATAACCATGTATTATCATAATTTAAAATGATGAAAGGTGAAAGGAAAAAGAATTACAAACATTGGATATGGAATCCTAATGTTAGGAGTATACATGTGATAATAAGGATTTATTAATTGAAAGTATTGTTTACATATGAATTATACCACATTGAACTTAGGAAAAAAACCAAACCTTAGAAAAATAAATACTAAGGTGAGATGTATAAATCATGATAAAGAATCATGCATACAATATAGAAACAAACTATACGACATACAAGGGTATGTTAAGTTACATGCGATAACAAGTTCAACATTAAGTAAGTTAATGTACAAGTGAAATACCCCAAACCTTGATATACGGTTTAAATATTAAACAGTAGGGTATGTAAAGGCTAAAAGTGCCTTAGAAACATCAGTGGACAATTTAAATCATAGTAAAATGCAATAAAGCACTAAGACACAGTTTGAGCAAAAAACATGCTCTAAGCTATGAGTGAACTTGGTTAGGACCCAAGAGCCTACCAAGACTTAATAATATTCAATTATTAATGTAATAAGACTAATTAAGTCCTTAGGAAACTTTGGTAGACAGTTAAACCAAACAGAACACAAGAAAATACCTTAAAGTCAATATGAGCAAAAATGTGCTCTAAGCTTGGGATAAATTTGTATAAGACCTAATGGTCATACCTATACCTTATAAATATGTTAATGAACATATTAAATCAATTACCAAAGAAAACCAAGCTTGAAAACAAGTTAAACTCAAAAAGTGCTTTAAGGAGTCTTAAAGCACGTTTTTGAAAAATTGTCTTGTAAATGAGTTTTGAATGGCTAAATGTCCATCATTACTCTCTAATTAACATGTGTACTATATAGTATCACATTTGGGTGGCTATATCAAGGGAAATCAAAATTTCACTTCTATGTGCCTTGTTTCATGAATAGTAACCTTTTTAAGTTAGTTTGTAACATATTGTTATAAGTAATTAAGTTGGTCAACAAAGACTATTATACCCTCCTAAGTATATGGGGGCCGGTTTTTCATGGTGTGAGTCACCAACATGTAAAAGAAATCAAATAAGTAAAGTAAAGCTTAAAGTAAAGTACTATTTTGCTTTATAACATAAATATCTCCAAAAGCAAACTTACCTTCTCATTTCCTTCTCTTCTTTCATTTCACCACGGTTTTTCTTTCTTCTATCTTCTCTCCTCTTCCTCTCCATTTCTAACCATATTTGCTTACAGCTCCTTCTATCTCCATCTTCATTTCCTTGCCAAATCCAACTCCATGCTCCAAATCAAATTCTAAGACCATATTTGTCTTAGTTAGGTCAAGCTCTACACTTCTATCTTTTCAAATCTTCAAGAGCTCAATTTTGGTGCCTGGAGAATCACCATTGATGGAGCTTGAGCTTGTGTTTCTACACATTATTACTTCTCCTTTGCTTCTAGGTAAGGAATCTCAAAGAAAAATTAGTTCCTCTCCTTTTACATGGCCGAAAATTCCACCTCACCATGGTCTTTACCTTGCTTGTTTTAGCTTCATTTGAATCTTCCAAGGGCTAGGAGGTCCTCTCTTGATACTTATTCAAGTTCTCTTCCAATTCCAAGGTAAAACAATTACCTTAATGTGTTAAAACATATGTGTAACTAGGGTTTACAATGAGATGAAGCATAATGCTTGAATACTCATTCTATTATTGTACATTGTTTAGAAGTTGACAAACACCAAACACCCCACCGGTTTTACAAGGAAAAAAGAAGTTGTGTGGAAAAGAGGTAAATATGCTATCTTAATGTGGTTTAATGCCTTAGGAGAAATAGCTTATAATGCTTGTTAAAACTACCTAAAGAGCAAATGGTGAATGCCTAGTAAAGTGTTCTCAAGGAGACTAGTAGAAGAACATGTATTGGTGTATGTATTTTGCAGGTCAAAGGCATTATTGATGTGGGAAATTCAGTGTTTAAGTTATGCAATTTAAGGCCTAAGAGCCATGTTTTTAAGGGCCTAAGTGCCAAGCAATTTAAGTTATGCACTATATTGTGATGTATGCTAAATGTGTGAATCTTGGTATAAAAATTGTTTGATGGATTTTAGGTGTTCTTGAATGAAATAAGGTAAAAACTAATGTTTGGATGTGAGTATATACAAGAGAAGCTATGGCCAATTTGAAAATGTGTAAGGAGTTCTAAGCGTTTTAAGTAAGTTTTGGTGAACTAGGAAGTGTTAAAGGTGGACAAATGTTTACTTGGGAAGAAAACTGTATTAAGTGATTTAGAGTGATGCAAGGATTTAGGTATTATCTTGGAAGTTCTAGAATACAAGGTGTGTTTTGAGAATGTATTGAAGTCTTGGAGAAGTTCGTTTAAGGTTTAGGTAATGTTGGATCCAAGGAATGAATGATGTTTAGGTAAGGTTTTGAGAAAGAAATTCAAGAAGTTGTGAAAAGAGGATTTGGTTAGAAGAGGAGATGCTGGGAGATGATGTTAGAAGGGAGGAAGCATTTTTAGTGTAGGGTCATTTAAGGTGAAACACCACTTGGGAACCAAAAGGAATGTTACAATGTTAAGAGATTTGATAAGAAGATTTGATAAAGTTTGACATGTTTTGGTGAATCAAAGTTGATATTCTAGCATTAGAATATGCCAAGTTCATGATGAAGCTTGGGTGGTCAATGGATGAAGAGAATAGATGAAACAAAGCTTGAAAGTGAAGTTCTAGGCTGTCCGAACTACCGTCCGAATGTGGACGTTCGGACTGCCTGTGTGCGCGTGAATATTCTGATCTTCGAACACGTCCGAACTACCGTCCGAACATGGGAAGTTCGGACACACCTATTTATTTCTCTGGATTGGCCTCGAACACGTCCGCGAACTTGGGAAGTCCGGACGCAAGTTCGGACATTCACCAATTTGCACCCATAGAGTCTCGAACGGTGTCCGAACTTGGGAAGTCCGGACACAAGTTCGGACAAGGCGCTGTATGGACCAAAAACATTGTTTAAGGTATGGAAATGATGTGTAATGATGGGGATTGATTAGTAATGATGTTATAAGGTTGTTAAGACATGTTAGGTGAGTATAATGGCAATTTGTGAGGGAAAGTTGTAACAAATGTAAAATAAAACAAGTTAAATGTAAAGTTATGTAACTAAGTTAACGGGGAAAGTTATAAGCATTAGACATTAAATAATCATGCTACCCCGATGTTAATAAAGTACATGTAATGTTGTCAGTTGTTCGAGAATTGCTCGAGGAACAAAGTGGACGTGGTAAAGTGGACTCCGGTGACAGGTATGGTTTTCTTGCAACCTGTGTCCTACCGGATTACACCGGCTTGTATGCCAATGTGTTTTTCTGTATGTTTGCCACGTTGTAAGATAAAACATGTAATGAGTTTACAGTAATTCATATATGTGGCGTGTTCAACTCCGATACCATTTAACCGCGGCAGTGTTAACCTTAGTTAACTGAGTCTAGGATCACATGAGAGTTCGGTATTCGGATTAAACGACCCGAACCATGGGGCGTTCTAACCACGGCTATGCGTGAGTTGATTGTGTGATATGTTTGTGAATGTAGGGATCTCCCTTGTATGTTTAACCCAGTTGTAATGTGTATGTGTTGTTATGTGACAGGCTCCATAGTGGGGTTCTAACTAATATCTAAAGTAAGTATGTACTAACAGTAGTGAGGAATCCGGTTTGGCCGGTCGCGCGTTGTTTGGGAGAGGGTATCCTTCTTAGCCTTGCCCTTCTCTTTGTTATGGTTGTTTCCCTCACGGGTTATGATCTCCCATTAGCTTATTCCAAAGCTTAGCTATTCTGACTTATGATCGGTTTAGGGGGAACATGTGTTTGTGTGGTGTGTTCGGGCCTCCAAACCCGAACCGCCTTAACTTAAGTTACTCGTCCAACTATTAGGACGGTAATGAGTGTTGTTGTTATTGTATAACGAGCTTACCATGAGGGTGACATCATCCTATAGGCTCACCAGTGGTTAACAATGTTTGGGTCGGTTCCTAAGAGGACCGTTCCCGTTATGTTATGTGATGTTATTGTAAGTAAATCCTATTGTGATGTTATCATGTGCACGTGAAAACGTGAAGGGTGTTATTATATTGGTTATGTGAGGAATATTATATGTTATAAAATATGGGATGTGTGGATCATGGATATGAATCCCAGTTTGTGAAAGGAGGCGTTTAAGGATAATCCGATTTAAGGGTAGATGTTGCCTATTAAGGAAGTAGCTCCGTTAGAGAAGGAACACTCTAGGGATAATGAATACCATGAGTGATTTATTAAGTAAGGATATATTATCCGTTTGTTGAGCCCGTTGAGGTGAAATGATTGTGTGTTGCGTGTTTACAGTTGCATGCATGATTTAAAAATAATCAACCGCATGCTAAGACGACAATTAGTTGTGCGTGGCCCGGTAGCATGTGGGCTGCGGGATTACCATACCAGCAAAGGTGCTGAGCCCCTTGGGGCCCCCCCTTTCTCTTCTTCTCCTATTTCAGGTACAAGGAGCTGGAAGCCGTTCGAGAGTAGGACGGGGTAGTCGTTGTACATGGGAAATCGTTTATGTTGTATATATACAGTAGGTGTAGTAAGACCGAAATTGTTATCGGCCTTAGTTATAAATACTCGGTATAGTTGGAAGGTGTATGTTGTTGTTGTGTTAATGGAAAGGTATAGTAATGTGTAGTCGCTCGGGAATTTAGCCCATCAGACCGGTACAATGTGTATGTATTAGCCTTGTTAGCCACGTGGGTGGCTAACGGCGTGTAACACCAACGAGTTAAGTAATGTGACGAGTTGTTTTCCGCTGCAGTTTATTTGTAAGTGTGTTAATGTTGGATGGGGTGTTACAAAAAGTGGTATCAGAGCGAAGTATCGCTCTGATGACTGAATTACCGAGCTTAGGAAGTACCGAGTTAGGATTTAAGTACTTTGGGTTAAGGGTTGAGTGATAGCGTGAGAGATACGCTAGTTAGGTATGACCAGTGAATACTGGAAACCTACAATATCCATCCCGCCCTCCACAATCCCTGTTTTATAACTTGGGCAACAACGCCAGAGAGATGAAAGTCCTCTCATACTCGGGAATACCCGATCTGGCTGTTATTAAATACCTTTAGGGTACGGAGAACCTGTCATACGGTAGATCCCGAAAACTGGGAATCCCGGAGGCGGTTGCCATCTGAACAATGTTAACCGCATTTAATAGCGAGGAATGAAGAATCTTGTGTATAGAAGAATGGAATTTCCGGCAACCTGGGTCGACATGCTAAGCAGTCGAGAGTAACCAACTTGCAACGCACCAACCGTGCAACAGGCAAGAAGTGGATTAAAGAAACCCGAGACAAGTGTCTACGGGACCACAGTTGTTAAGTGATACACCAACGGTATACCAACCGCTAAAGGAACTACAAAGTAGTACCCAAACAAGAGACAAGTCTCAGTAACCACGACAAATACGTGGAATGGGCTACGAAGGAGATATAATACTAAGTAAGAGGGGTCTCCCAGAATGGGAAACACCCTAGTTGATAATTACCATATGAAGACAGTGAGAAGTCACCTAGAGGAGTTATCAAGGCAGTAAGGTCAGTGAGGGCCAACAAGGCCACTGATGACAGTATGGGTAAAAACAACACCATAACCGGTATGTGTTAAACCGATAGCCAGTTAGCATGGCGCACTTGCCATAGCAAGTGCTGCTATAACAGGGCTGTTCGGGAAATTTATAACCACTACAAAGTACTTAGTAAAGTACCATGAAGTTAAACGAGACCACTATGACCATGGAAGGGCTTGATAGCCTAACCTCTGTAACTGTAAGTACACCAGTCAGCAAGAAGCTAGACTTGGTTAAGGTAAGAAGATGTTGTGGAACCATGAGAATTTTTCTTTCAACCCAGATTTATTCAAACCCTTTTCTTTTCAAAACCAGATCTTCTTTCAAACCAACACTTCTTTCTAACCTTCTTTTAAACCAAATCAGTAAAAACCCAAGGGCAGTTGATAAAGATACAACAGTGGATAAACTTTCCCTCGATTAAGTTCGGGAAGCATGGAATGAATATTGTCACGGGACAATATAAGGGAGTTGACAACAGAATACTTCACCTAGGCGTGTGACGGACACTACGAGTGTACCAACTGTGTTGTGGGACGACCGCACTCCGATAGGAGCTTGTGGGCCTAACAGACCTACTTATGGGTTAGTTGGGTAAGTAGTAATGTATCAGTATGGTACCCCACATATGTATACGAGTTGAGTCCGGAACACGGGAAGTAGTCGACTCCGTACTACGGTCAGCAGTATAATCAAACAAGAGCTAGAGATACAAGGAATGGTTGAAGTTAAGGAACTCAGTTAAGTTTAACGAGACTAAAAGGATTAGTGAATTCCTCTCAAGGAAATGTTTAAGAGTCAGGAGGTGCGAAGGGCACAAACTGTTATGTAAAGACATCACATAGTCTTAAGGATCCTTAGGGATAAACATGTTAGCTGGAACGGAGACCCAGCCTATACATGGCAAGCAGATGCCTAATGTGGACACATTAATGTGCAAAGAACGGGATGAAACTCCCAGAATGAGTACCTACACTATCAGGAAATGTTGATCTTCACAGAAGAAGATAATGATAATAAGCCAGCTAAGAACGCAAAACGGCGTGGCTAACTAATATACCAATAAGTGTGAGCCAAAGTAATGGCATAACTTAGCAACACCTGGAGCAGTCCTGAAGGGTTGTTCGCATCAACAATTGTTGAATGAAACGCATGACAAAGACACAAGTGTTGAACACACCAGTTAGACATAAGTTGTCAGAGACGGACTGACAATCCTAAGGGGCAATCCCATGAAAGAAACGAATGCCGACCTGTCTGGAGCTCAATATAACGTCCAAACCATGTAATGTGTACAGAGAAGTACATGTGTGTGAACAGCCTATAATGAGCGCAGCTCAAGGAAAATAAGGCTTATAACCATAAGCAATATTGTTATATAAACTCGATTGATTGTAAAGTTTGTTATATAAGTGAATAGAGTGGAGAACGAACCACTGCATTAAGAGTGGGGATAACCTCTCTCGATATTGTGAGACCACAGGAGCGGTAGTTAAGTGAATCAAGTTCAAGAAATATGTTAAGGATGGACGATGCTATTATTGAAAAGCAGTTAGCTTAGTAGTATGTGTATAAAGTGAAGCACCGAGCTAAATAACGCCGGTTGTGACTCAAGTGATCAACGCTCAAAGAGTTCTATAGTAGTCATCCAAAAGAAGGACAAACCATAATACGAGTGATAAGTATATGCGTTGGAAGTTAATGACAATAATACCATGTAAGTTAGTGTTATACAATAAGTACGGTGCGCAGTAAGTGACCGTTGTATAAGTGTTGTGGCGGATAAGACCAGTTGTGGGTTAAACTCAATGGCATGCAAGCAAGTGATGATACACAGACTGGGCAATAAGCCAGTGGTAGGTACTATGTGATGAGGAACTCAGTGTGAATTCCATGGCCATCACATAAGGGATTTACTGTCAAGATTTACGCCTCTGCACTCTGTATGACTGAGTGTTTTGGTATTGCACTTGCGCAGTAATGATCGAGTGGGATAGCTAGGAATTGGAAACATGTTAATTGTGGAGCAATAATGTTGTAAAGGCCGATGCATAGGAAATGCAAGGCCGCACCAATAAAGAAGTACTTGTACAAAACCAAATGTGGAGACATGATTAACAGTAAGTGACTACAGTAGCACTAACTGCCAAATGTCGGTATGGAATATACCCCAAATGTTGTAAATAGCTGAGAGAGCACTACACTAGGTAGTAGCTCAATCTCAATCGACAATAAGTCGAAAGGGAACAAGTCATCATTGTGAAATACACAGCTGTATACACAGTAAATTGTCATGGAAGTGGATAGGAAGTTTATAACTCACCGAATTCGCTAACGGTAAGAGATACCACACGTCGGTTGAGAACCATTGTTACCAAGATGAAGGTGACAATTGGGAATGTACAATACAATATGAATAACAAATGGGGCAATTAAGCTCTACAGTTATCAGAGTTTCGCAGCATAAACTAGTGAGCCATGATTCAAGTGTTGAATGTACATGGTGAACATGAGTGAATGGCTAATTATTAACGCCTAGAAGCCTAGCAGGCCAGAATCGAAACTAACTAAGAGTTTAAAACAAACTCCAATGAGAATTCTTGGTTTAGGAACTAACCTAATATGGTTAAGATCCTCTAATCAGAATCCATTGTATAATAAACCGCGTGGAAGTTAAGATACTTCACGACGGCAAAACATTTTAAGCTAATGTTTAGTGATTGATTACGTGGGCTAATCCCTTTAAAGGGGGGTAGAGCGCAAAACCACTTAGTGTATATTACCGTACAAGTGTACGTAGTGTATGTGACTTTATTGTGCATAGCACAAAATTATTGTTTTGATGATTAGTGTGTGTGTTACGTAAACATACATTTCATTCATGGTTTAATTGTGGTAATTGCGCACAGAAGATGCGAATACCATTGTGATAAGTGTGTTGATTTATTAACAGTTGTGAGTGATAGTACAATGTGGGAGTAGAGAAACTCCCGGGGAACAACCCTGACAGTGTATAAATGTGAAATCGTGTGTTGTATTTTGATAAAATATATGTATATATATACTATATAGTGATTCAAGAAAGGGCATGATACCGACATAGAACCTAGTGAGAATGAGATTCCCTAGGCAACAACATTAAAGTGAATGGAGATAACTGTTAGACGGAGTTCTATCCTTGGAGATGTATGATCATGATTAGAATGATTTAAAAGATAGAAAATTGGAAATGAGTGATTTAATTGATGCTTGAAAATGAAGTGGGAGGTGGAACTTGATTTGCATGTGATCAAGGGAAGCCGAACACAAATTGGAGTGGAAGGATAGTTCTACACTGATGCTGATCACATCAGGGTTGGATGATTCTTGAAGCTCCCATAAGTGGTCACAAATAACCACACTAATAAAAGAAGCAAAGAGCTTAAGTTGGACTTGGAGTTGTGGTGTTTTCAAAAGGATTTCCAATTGGTATTTATAAAACGTTGATGGATACTTTACATAATTAAAGTCTTCTTACTTAACCTCTCAAGGAAAAAATTTTAAATTTAAGTGATTGTTTTGACCTCCCAAAGGCACGGGGACGGAAGGTGTCCATCGCGACCGGGTTCTGCGGGATCACAGTGTATATCAAAAATATTTTTGATTGCTATTCATGCTATGACATGTTGTGTGGTTATGTGTAATAATGTTGTTTTGACTTGGATTTCCTAAAGTGTATACTATCAAGGCCTATGAGTCTAAATGTGTTGTGTTGCATAGACCTATGTGTCTAGGGACTGTTATGTTATCGGGACCTATGTGTCTAATGTTGTTATGTTACCCAAGACCAGCGAGTCAAAGGGTTGTGTGTATGTGTAAGTGTTGTTAAGATACCCGGACCATAGAGTCCGAGGTTATCATGTGGATATGTTATGTTATGTGTGATGTGAATGTGTTGCCCGGACCATTAAGTCCGAGGTTGTGATGTAAAGTGTGTTTGGTTATGGAAGTTTATTTCCAAGTAATCCCCGTTTCTAAGCTAATGATGTGTGGGAAATGTGAACTTCGAGGACGAAGTTCTTTTAAGGGGGGTAGATTGAAATACCCCAAACCTTGATATACGGTTTAAATATTAAACTAGGGTATGTAAAGGCTAAAAGTGCCTTAGAAACATCAGTGGACAATTTAAATCATAGTAAAATGCAATAAAGCACTAAGACACATTTGAGCAAAAACATGCTCTAAGCTATGAGTGAACTTGGTTAGGACCCAAAGAGCATACCAAGACTTAATAATATTCAATTATGATGTAATAAGACTAATTAAGTCCTTGAGAAACTTGGTAGACAGTTAAACCAAACAGAACACAAGAAAATACCTTAAAGTCAATATGAGCAAAATATGCTCTAAGCTTGGGATAAATTTGTATAAGACCTAATGGTCATACCTATACCTTATAAATATGTTAATGAACATATTAAATCAATTAACAAAGAAACCAAGCTTGAAACAAGTTAAAACTCAAAAAGTGCTTTAAGGAGTCTTAAAGCACGTTTTTGAAAAATTGTCTTGTAAATGAGTTTTGAATGGCTAAATGTCCATCATTACTCTTTAATTAACATGTGTACTATATAGTATCACATTTGGGTGGCTATATCAAAGGGAAATCAAAAATTTCACTTCTATGTGCCTTGTTTCATGAATAGTAACCTTTTTAAGTTAGTTTGTAACATATGTTGTTATAAGTAATTAAGTTGGTCAACAAAGACTATTATACCCTCCTAAGTATATGGGGGCCGGTTTTTCATGGTGTGAGTCACCAACATGTAAAAGAAATCAAATAAGTAAAGTAAAGCTTAAAGTAAAGTACTATTTTGCTTTATAACATAAATATCTCCAAAAGCAAACTTACCTTCTCATTTCCTTCTCTTCTTTCATTTCACACGGTTTCTTCATCTTCTCCTTTCCTCCATTTACGATTTGCTACAGCTCCTCTCTTCTCCATCTTCATTTCCTTGCCAAATCCAACTCCATGCTCCAAATCAAATTCTAAGACCATATTTGTCTTAGTTAGGTCAAGCTCTACACTTCTATCTTTTCAAATCTTCAAGAGCTCAATTTTGGTGCCATGGAGAATCACCATTGATGGAGCTTGAGCTTGTGTTTCTACACATTATTACTTCTCCTTTGCTTCTAGGTAAGGAATCTCAAAGAAAAATTAAGTTTCCTCTCCTTTTAGTACATGGCCGAAAATTCACCTCACCATGGTGTCTTTACCTTGCTTGTTTTAGCTTCATTTGAATCTTCCAAGGGCTAGGAGGAGTCCTCTCTTGATACTTATTCAAGTTCTCTTCCAATTCCAAGGTAAAACAATTACCTTAATGTGTTAAAACAATATGTGTAACTAGGGTTTACAATGAATGAAGCATAATGCTTGAATACTCATTCTATTATTTGTACATTGTTTAGAAGTTGACAAACAACCAAACACCCCACCGGTTTTACAAGGAACAAGAAAGAAGTTGTGTGGAAAAGAGGTAAATATGCTATCTTAATGTGGTTTAATGCCTTAGGAGAAATAAGCTTATAATGCTTGTTAAAACTACCTAAAGAGCAAATGGTGAATGACCTAGTAAAGTGTTCTCAAGGAGACTAGTAGAAGAACATATGTATTGGTGTATGTATTTGCAGGTCAAAGGCATTATTGATGTGGGAAATTCAGTGTTTAAGGTTATGCAATTTAAGGGCCTAAGAGCCATGTTGTTTAAGGGCCTAAGTGCCAAGCAATTTAAGTTATGCACTATATTGTGATGTAGTGCTAAATGTGTGAAGTCTTGTGTATAAAATGTGTTGGATGGATTTTAGGTGTTCTTGAATGAAATAAGGTAAAAACCTAAGTGTTTGGATGTGAGTATATACAAGTGAAGCTATGGCCAAATTTGGAAAATGTGTAAGGAGTTCTAAGCGTTTTAAGTAAGTTTTGGTGAACTAGGAAGTGTTAAAGGTGGACAAATGTTTTACTTGGGAAGAAAACATTATTAAGGTGATTTAGTGATGCAAGGATTTAGGTATTATCTTGGAAGTTCTAGGAATACACGGTGTGTTTTGAGAATGTATTTAAGTCTTGGAGAAGTTCGTTTAAGGTTTAGGTAATGTTGGTATCCAAGGAATGAATGATGTCTAGGTAAGGTTTTGAGAAAGAAATTCAAGAAGTTGTGAAAAGAGGATTTGGTTAGTAAGAGGAGATGCTTGGGAGATGATGTTATGAAGGCGAGGAAGCATTTTAGTGTAGGGGGTCATTTAAGGTGAAACACCACTTGGGAAACAAAAAGGAAATGTTACAAGTGTTAAGAGATTTGATAAGAAGATTGAGTAACAAGTTGGACAATGTTTTAAGGTGAATCAAAGTGATATTCTAGCATTAGAATATGCCTAAGTTCATGTATGAAGCTTGGGTGGTCAATGGATGAAGAGAATAGATGAAACAAAGCTTGGAAAGTGAAGTTCTAGGCTGTCCGAACTACCGTCCGAATGTGGACGTTCGGACTGCCTGTGTGCGCGTGAATATTCTGATCTTCGAACAGCGTCCGAACTACCGTCCGAACATGGGAAGTTCGGACACACCTATTTATTTCTCTGGATTGGCCTCGAACAGCGTCCGAACTTGGGAAGTCCGGACGCAAGTTCGGACATTCACCAATTTGCACCCATAGAGTCTCGAACGGTGTCCGAACTTGGGAAGTCCGGACACAAGTTCGGACAAGGCGCTGTATGGACCAAAACATTGTTTAAGGTATGGAAATGATGTGTAATGATGGGGATTGATTAGTAATGATGTTATAAGGTTGTTAAAGACATGTTAGGTGAGTTATAATGGCAATTTGGTGAGGGGAAAGTTGTAACAAAATGTAAAAGTAAAACAAGTTAAAATGTAAAGTTATGTAACTAAGTTAACGGGGAGAAGTTATAAGCATTAGACATTAAATAATCATGCTACCCCGATGTTAATAAAAGTACATGTAATGTTGTCAGTTGTTCGAGAATTGCTCGAGGAACAAAAGTGGACGTGGTAAAGTGGACTCCGGTGACAGGTATGGTTTTTCTTGCAACCTGTGTCCTACCGGATTACACCGGCTTGTATGCCAATGTGTTTTTCTGTATGTTTGCCACGTTGTAAGATAAAACATGTAATGAGTTTACAGTAATTCATATATGTGGCGTGTTCAACTCCGATACCATTTAACCGCGGCAGTGTTAACCTTAGTTAACTGAGTCTAGGATCACATGAGAGTTCGGTATTCGGATTAAACGACCCGAACCATGGGGCGTTCTAACCACGGCTATGCGTGAGTTGATTGTGTGATATGTGTATGTGAATGTAGGGATCTCCCTTGTATGTTTAACCCAGTTGTAATGTTGTATGTGTTGTTATGTGACAGGCTCCATAGTGGGGTTCTAACTAATATCTAAAGTAAGTATGTACTAACAGTAGTGAGGAATCCGGTTTGGCCGGTCGCGCGTTGTTTGGGAGAGGTATCCTTCTTAGCCTTGCCCTTCTCTTTGTTATGGTTGTTTCCCTCACGGGTTATGATCTCCCATTAGCTTATTCCAAAGCTTAGCTATTCTGACTTATGATCGGTTTAGGGGGAACATGTGTTTGTGTGGTGTTTCGGGCCTCCAAACCCGAACCGCCTTAACTTAAGTTACTCGTCCAACTATTAGGACGGTAATGAGTGTTGTTGTTATTGTATAACGAGCTTACCATGAGGGTGACATCATCCTCTAGGCTCACCAGTGGTTTAACAATGTTTGGGTCGGTTCCTAAGAGGACCGTTCCCGTTATGTTATGTGATGTTATTGTAAGTAAATCCTATTGTGATGTTATCATGTGCACGTGAAAACGTGAAGGGTGTTATTATATTGGTTATGTGAGGAATATTATATGTTATAAAATATGGGATGTGTGGATCATGGATATGAATCCCAGTTTGTGAAAGGAGGCGTTTAAGGATAACCCGATTTAAGGGTAGATGTTGCCTATTAAGGAAGTAGCTCCGTTAGAGGAGGAACACTCTAGGGATAATGAATACCATGAGTGATTTATTAAGTAAGGATATATTATCCGTTTGTTGAGCCCGTTGAGGCGAAATGATTGTGTGTTGCGTGTTTACAGTTGCATGCATGATTAAAAATAATCAACCGCATGCTAAGACGACAATTAGTTGTGCGTGGCCCGGTAGCATGTGGGCTGCGGGATTACCATACCAGCAAAGGTGCTGAGCCCCTTGGGCCCCCCCCCTTTCTCTTCTTCTCCTATTTCAGGTACAAGGAGCTGGAAGCCGTTCGAGAGTAGGACGGGGTAGTCGTTGTACATGGGAAATCGTTTATGTTGTATATATACAGTAGGTGTAGTAAGACCGAAATTGTTATCGGCCTTAGTTATAAATACTCGGTATAGTTGGAAGGTGTATGTTGTTGTTGTGTTAATGGAAAGGTATAGTAATGTGTAGTCGCTCGGGAATTTAGCCCATCAGACCGGTACAATGTGTATGTATTAGCCTTGTTAGCCACGTGGGTGGCTAACGGCGTGTAACACCAACGAGTTAAGTAATGTGACGAGGTTGTTATTCCGCTGCAGTTTATTGTAAGTGTGTTAATGTTGGATGGGGTGTTACAACAAGACAAGACTACGCATGTAATATAACGTTTTTTCCAAATTCCGAGTTAAGCCAAAAACCCGACAAAACGTTGACAGTTAATAATGGGGGATTAACCGGGAGGTAATAGCGACGGTACGGGGTACCGTAGAATTAAGTTGATATACGGGAATCTAATCAGTAGCGTTATGTATTGTTAGAATGTTAGAGACGACGCGAGGAGCATCAGATCTAGCTGAATCATACTCCACCGTAATACTTCCAGGGTGAACGGTATGTTAGGATTTGCTCAGTTCAGACATGGTGTGAAAATCTGTGATAAGATTGAATGTCTGCTTGTGTGAATTAATATGCTTGAGTTGCGTATTAATGCTGCTTCATTATTATTACTGTTGTACGATAACAGTACCGTTCGTATATATGAACATATTATAAAACGAACTAGCGGCAATGATGCTACCTTATATGTGTAATACAAGGAACGTAAGTAAAACGTTGTAGCATTAGGATAATAAGATATATATAATATCTGAGACTTATATACGGAGCATTGGCCTCTCTAACGCCGCTCTCGTATCTAGCACTGGATCCCGAGTCAACATACTCAAGATTGAACTATGACCTTAGTCTGCTGTGTTAGGAAAAAAAGGTAAAGCGATGCGATGGTATAGATAAGTTTATCAAGAGGATGTGGCTCTTGCTGTGAACTGTGATCCATTAACGATACTAGGATACCGTGTGGTAACCGTAAGTATCTGGATAAATTTCCAACGAACTACAGATTGTTCGTAGGTTGGAGACTCTACCACTGGAGTGGATATTGCTGTGGGTGACCCGCCATAAGAGATGGGTAACTTAGAGACACGTCATGTTAACGAGACGTTGTCATCAGGCATGACTGAACAATTACAAACGACTATATTAGCTTGTACATCAGGCGAACATTATTTGGGCTTGTATGCCAAAGACGGGAAATTATACTTGTTTATAAGTCTCGTTGTCTCGCCTTGTTGCTCAGTGGTTATACTTTGTAATTATGTGGTATATTGGTGGATTTGTTTGAACGAGCCATTGGGCTCATATTGTGTGTTGTGAACTGATTGAGTCGGGTCGCTGTACTCATGTGTAGATTGTGGTGGATTGTTTGTCGAGTGAGTCGCCGTACTCAATTATAATCTATCAAGTGTTGGAGTGAAGTCTCTGTACTCATATAAGCGCTGTAACGTTTTCAGTGGTTTATTACGATGCGACGTGTGAAGCCGGGGGGCTTGGTTGTTATTTGAGTTTACTGCAATATATATTGTTGCTTTACAGTTTTAACATTAAACTACTTGCATGAAAATGATTTACATGCTCTCGACCAATTAACTGAGGGTTCGAGGGGGCATGACAGTCATGTAGTAACATACTCAGCAGGGGCTGATTCCATACCACAAACAACCATTTTTACAGGTATGCAGCTTCCGGTGTCGGCAAAGAGAGTGACGCGCTGGGTAGTTTAGTTACAGTTGTTTTAAATATGCACTGTTGCATTTTGATATGAACTTAGAAACGTGTATAGGATTGGGGTACTTAAATGCTCACTGTGAATGTATTTATATTGGTTTGGGAAGGATAGATATATCTCTTGTTGTCACTGTGGGAAATTGTTTCGCATTTAAGAATTATTCATAAGCACGTTATTACTCGTATGGCGAGTAAGAACGGTGACACAGTAGTTCAGTTGTTGAGATTACCGCTGCGATTATGATGTTAAATAAGATGATTAGAGCCTTAGAGGGGGGTGTTACACTTTCCCTTCACAAGTTTTTCATTTAATTCTCCTTGCTCCTTCTTTGATTAAAAACTGACAAGGCTTTAGTTTGTTTGTCAACTTCGATAAATATACAAGCAATGTAATGTGTACTCAAACTCCATGCTTAATCTCATTATAAAACCCTAGGTTACATATTGTCTTAGAACATTAAGATAGTTGTTTTACCTTGGGAATGGAAGAGAGTTTGAATAAGTAACAAGAGATGATTCCACCAAGCCCTTGAATGATTGCAATGAAGCTAAAACAAAGCAAGAAAACACATGAAGAGGTGATTTTCGGTCAACACTAAAACATGAAGGAAATGTTGTTTTCTTTGGTTTTTCCTTACCTTGAAGCCAAGATGATCAACAAGGCCTAAAAATATATGCTCAAGCTCCTTCCATGGAGATTCTCCTTGGCACCGAAATGGTGGTCTTGGAGTTTTGAAAAGATGAAGTTGAAGAGCTTGATGAGACTTAAAGAGTGGTGGTCTTGGAATTTGATTTGGTTAATGGAGCTAGGAGATATAAGTAGTCAAAGATGGAGAATGGTGTGTGTGCTGTAGCAACCGATGGAGAAAGGAAGAAGAAGGGTTGGAGACGGTGGGAAATGAAGAAGGAAAGAAGAGAATGAGAAGAAACTTGCTTTGGAGATATTTAAACTAAAAGCAATAGTACTTTTGTACTTTACTTTTACTTTAGCTCATTTTGTTGTCTAAGTGTGGTGAGTCACACAAGAAAACCGGCCCCCTATCTAATTTAGGCTAATTCATGGTCTTTGTTGACCAATAAGACAACTTATATTGACTTATATCATAAACTAGCTTAATTTAGTTACTATTCACAAAACAAGGCACATAATTGTGAAATTTTTGATTTCTCATTGATTTAGACTTCCTAATGTGATACTAAGTAGTACACATGTTAATTAAAGAGTAATGATGGACATTTAGCCATTCAAAACCCATTTACAAGACAATTTTTCAAAAATGTGCTTTAAGACTCCTTAAAGCACATTTTGTGTTTTAACTTGTTTTCAAGCTTGATTTTCTTTGGTAACTGGTTTAATATGTCCATTAACATATAAATAAGGTCTTGGTAAGCGTATTAGGTCTTACCCAAACTTATCCCAAGCTTAGAGCAAATTTTCGCCCATATTGACTTTAAGGTATTTATTTGTGTTTAAAAAGGTTTAAATTGTTTACTAACATTTCTAAGGCACTTTTAGCCTTAATATTCCATGATTTGATATTTAAACTACATCTAAGGGTTTGGGGTATTTCAGTAAGAGAGTAAATTATTGTACTAGAAAATCACTCTGTATAGGAAAATTCCTAGGTCGTGGTAGGGTCACAATGGTCCCGCTTAAGAACCACTTTCTTAGACAGAATTTCCTGACTGTAATTTCTTAGCACAATAAAGCACTACAAAATTACCCACAATAGCTGCTATAAAGCTATAAAAGGGACACCGGAATTTTACGAGGTTTAACCAATTTTGCCTACTTCCTCGGACACTACCAGAAATCTCTTATTTACTTTAAGAGATATAGAGAGAAGAGATTACAATTTAGCATTCAGAAGAAGTTACTAATTGTTGGGATGATTAAGAAGTGAGGTGAGCACTTCCTTTTATAACAAAGGAAGTGCCCTTTGTTTTCCTCATCCTTGATATGGGATGAAACCACATTTCACAATTCTCCACCTTGGTTTATCCCACTAACAAAAAACCAAACTCTCTTTCAAACCTATGTGGTAGTGTCTACAATTGCGCCTTTAGGCGCCATCTTCAATATGCAGGATGTTGGTCAAGTCCAAGCAATGTTTGAACTTGACTGCGGTCACCACCTTGGTCATCATGTCTGCAGGATTTGCAATCGTCCGGATTTTTGGAACAAGAATATCCCCATCTTCGAGTATCTCCCGCACAAACTGATAGCGAACATCAATATGCTTTGTCCTTGCATGATAGACTTGATTCTTTGCTAAATGAATAGCACTCTGACTGTCACGATGCACCGTGATGTGCCTTGACCAACTCCCAAGTCTTTAAGCAACCCATGATGAAATACCCTAAACATAATTAGGGTGATTAAATTACTCTAATACGATATTGAGGGCCTGTTAGTGCCTAATGAATTTTGGTACAAAGAATAAATCCAAAAGAAACAAGAAAAACGCTTAAGAAGCGAAAAACGCTAAATTGAGCGTTAAGTGACCCTAAGAGGAATACGACCTCGACAAGAGTATTAAATGAATTTTAAAGTCTTAATAAGCCCTAAATAATATATGGGAACAATCCCGAAGAAAACGGATCCAAATAATGTGTTAAAACGCTAATAAAGCTTTAGCGCACGTTTTTCGAGAAAACCCGAAAACGTGACTTTAAGTGGTCAAACAAACCCGTAAAAATTATAGTTCATCAAATAACTATAATTAAACATTAAGGGGAGCTTAATAACCATTAAAATTAAATAAACGAGAAAAATTCCGGAAAACGGGCCCGGTTAGTGAATAGTGCTAAACCGGGTAAAATAACGAGCGTTTTTCTTAAAAGACGAAAAATGCTCCAGCATGTACATATATGTGGGGCCGATTTTTAATTAATAAAACATCCCCCACTCACACACAATAAGCTAGAAAGAAAAAGAAAGAAGGAAAATAAAAAGGCAAAAAGTACTAAAACCACCTTTTCCCTCTCTCTCCTCCCTCACTTTCTTTTTCCTCTTCTCTTTCCTCCCTCTCTTTCTCCCAGCCGGTTCCCTCCTCCCCCATGCTGTCGATTTGAGTTCTCCAACCAGCCAACAATGGCTTCCTCACTTCCTCTTCATGCCCAAGCTCCATTTGAGCTCCAAATCAAAAATAAACTACATATTTGAACTCCCCTCATCACCCTCTATCTTCCTCTCTTTTCAAAATTCGAAAAGGATGAATTTCATCCCTATAGGTTTTCCCCATTTGAAGAGAAAATGGAATCAATGGGTAGCTTGGAGTCTTCTCTCTCTCCTAAGGTAAAAATATTCAAGAAAAGCTCATTTTTCTTCACCTTCCTTCCTTAGCCGACTTTGCTCTCTCTCTTACCTTGTTTTCCTCTTGTTTTTGAGCTTCAATTCAACCCTCCCATGGTGGTGGAATTTCCCTTCTGATTTAAGGGTGAGAACCCCTCTTTAAAATCTCAAAAAGGTAAACCCTAACTATGGTGTTTTGAGCCTTGCTTTGGATTAGTGTATTTTTACGGATTAGGATTTTAATTATGTGCATTTTGTGTTCTTGGAATGTTGGGAATGGAGTTTGGCAACTCCATTCCCCACTTGACCAAATGGAGAGGAGGTAGATGAAGAGGAGAATTAAAAGGGGGCTTGGAAACTTAAGGTAAGAATTCCACCTTAGTGTATTTTGATTGCTTTAGAATTTTGGGAATGGGTAATTAAAGGAATGAAACCTAAAAACTTGTGCTAGTAATGGGTTTGGTTGATATTTGAGAGAGGTTGTGATCTTGTATTTGAAATACCCCAAACCTTAATATATTAATGAACTATCTAATTAGGATATACTAAGGCTAGAACGTGCCTTAGAAACATTAGAAGAAGTGTTAAACAACAATTTACACCAAAACATGCTTTAGGAACAATTAGAGCAAAAGGTGTTTTAAAGAGCACAAATAAATTAGGGAACTACCAATAAGTCCCCAAGAGATTTCAAATGTGAAATAACTCTAATATTAGTAATACGCATTAAGCGGAATTAGCGTTTAAACCGAAAACGCACCTTAGAGCACAAAAATGTGCTTTAAAGAAAAATGTGCTTTAAGCGTATACATGGAACGAAAAGGGCTAATGAGCCTAAATACCATAAATAAATAAGGGAACAACAATTAAATGGTCATAGGCCATTGCGTATACACACAAAATAAGTATACAAAGTCCACAGTAAACAGGTACTAAACTGACGAAAGTCAAGGAGAAACCACTAAACGACTTGGTTTAAATTGGAATGAGCAACATGCTATTTCATGAACAAAGTGTCTAAAGGTTGTAAATATATTTAGGACACATTTAAACTAGCCAAAACAAATTGCATAATCAATGTGAACCCGGAAGCACATAAAATGGTGTTTTAAGGCATTTTTGGCTATGTAACATACCTAACACATGGTATAACTCCTTATGAACGAGTTTAATGCATCAAATATTACATAAATACAAGGTAGAAACAAAAAAAACAGGTCAAATGAGACCTATGGCTGCTGACCTCAATGGTGACTCATTAAGGACAAAAATGCTTTAATTTTTACTATTACAACAACCAAGACTTTCATTAAGTGCCATATCATCCTTGTCCCCTGAGTAAATCATTAATCAGACACTTACCTGTCATTATGAGAGCTCCCAAATTCATAGCTCATCCTCTCTTTGAAGAAACATCACAAAAACTTCAATGTTCTTGGATTAGAACCTTAAAGAACACCTTGTCTTGCACAGATCATAACTTTCTCATCTTAAGTCCAAATAATAAGCTTGATAGCTCGTTAGAATCCTCTTTCAAATATCTTTACAACCATATCTCATGAGCCCCCAGATTATCAGGAAAAACCACGAAGAAGTGCCTTTGATTCTCGAGGTAAAACATTGCCTTCTTGGAAACTCTTCCTTCTTTGATTTTCATCAAGGCCGAGTGCCTAGGGTTACTAACCCTTCTTATTCTTCATCTTATTCTATGATTTTGGAGCCAATTTCTCTAGCAAATTGCTGTCAAAATTTCTAAGGAAAACAAGCTTAATATTAAGCTAAAGGTTAATATACAAGGTAAATCCTACAACTACCTATTTAAAGGTTCTAATTGTTGATCTATATATGATCTAACATATTGTTTACCTTGTTTATTATTGCCGAATTTATTAGGTGTTAGATTTAATTTTTGACACCTTAAATGTTATTATCTTATAAATCTAAAGTTAGATTTATAACCCTTAAGATATAAGCTTCAATATAAGCTATCATAATATGCAAGAAAAATTCATATACTATAATTTATATGGTGGCCAAAAATTAGGAGGTTATATATGAGTTAGAAAAATTATCTAACTAAGTTAAATTGAAGGAATTAGTATAATTAAGAGTAATATGTAAAATTTTAGAAGTTTTGATTACATAATATCAAGGCCGAAAACATATATGAGTTAATATGAATTTTTGAGAGTTTAAGTGATGAGAAAATAATTGTAGAATTAAGTTTACAATTTATAAAGAGTTTATAAGTGTTATAAGGAATTTATAAGGTTTTTGGTATATTTAAGGTTAATAAAGGATGGTAAATATATACCATAACATTAGATAATTAAATCTGGTGGTTTAGAGATTTTTAAAATGATTTTTGATGTTCAAAAATCTGTAGGAAAATTAGTTACGAAAATTAGAAATTAATTGGAGTTAAATTGGTTAATAAATGAGTTAGGATAAAAGAAAAGACCACAAGGGTAAAATGGTAATTTCCCTGGTCAAACATGGTCAAACTTGGTCATTGACAGTTTGTGAAATGTTTAGAGGAGCTAGAATAAAATTTTTAGCAAAAGATTAGATATTAAAAGGATAAAGGAATAAAAAGTTAAGTTAAATTAACTTTAGGGGTAATATTGTAAATAATGGAAAGTTAGGGGGTTTGACCAAAAAGACTGGTCAAACTTGGGTATATTTTGGTAATTGACCAAGAGTATAAAAGAATTTAATTAAGAAAGACTTTGGAAGAAATTAGAAATAAAAATAACAAGTTTAGAACTTATTATGAGTAAAATAGAGATTATGAGAAAACTATGGGTAAGTAATGTAAATAACACATTTTTATGTGTTTAGAAGGTTAAGGAAATTAAATAAAGAATTTAGAAACAAGTTGTAAAAGAAACAAAGTTAAGATGGGGTTAAACGAGACCCGTATATAACTTAAGGTATACGAGGGGTATACCTGTAATTTAATAAGTATAGGAGAAATCAATACTTAATGTATTTTAAAGAAAATACAAGTTCATATTGGAAAGGAGAAATAAATACGTATGATACGGAGTATCATTCCGTATCATACGGTCGTATACATAAGTTTTGGTATACATGGGAAATACCCGTATACGTGAATAGTACCCGTATACATGAATAGTAAATACGTGTACATGAATAGTAAATACGTAAACATGAATAGTAAATACGTATACATGAATAGGAAATACGTATACGTGAACAGTAAAATACGAGACGTATACGTGAACAGTAAAATACGAGACATAAATGTGAATAGTGAAATACGGTGAATAGTAAAATACGAGGCCGTATAAATGAATAGTAGAATATGAGACCGGATAAATGAATAGTGAAATACGGATGAATAGTGAAATACAGATGAATAGTGAAAAATACGAAAACCTAATACAAGGTCCGTATAAGTCTAAAGTTACTAACTGTACAACTAAATAACTACTAACGACGTTAGTATGTTAATGAATTAGAATTGAGCTTGAAAACGCTCCTAAATGAACGAAACCGTTTAACGGTATACTGTTATACTTGGGTTAACCTAGGAATAGGTTTAAGTTGAAAAGAGAACCAAATGAGTTCTAAGACACAAGATACTAATACTAGTTCTGGTTACAGATCTAGATAGTCGGAGGTGTTCGGCGGATTAGGCGAATGTGGTGTTAAGAGCTAGCCAATCTCCGGTGTACGGTATGGGATTCCTGTAGCTTGTTTGCTAACGGGGTCTACCTCGGTTTGTGTGCTATGTGTTATTGTGATACGACTAAACAAGATTAAGCCTGAAACCGATCTACTGTATTGTTATTGTGTGTCCATTGCACACTAACACGACTCGATTTAGAGCTTGTTCATTAACTATGTTTAATAACAATAGTATAAGGTTATAAATACTCCCCGTTGTTAGTTGGTTAATACCGAGAGAGGTTTAGCTAACAAATTGTCAATGAGACTTCAACTAACTGGAACTTGGGGGGGAGAGGAATCCGGGACTGACTCCGGTCATGCATGTTTAGGTTAGGAGGTCAGCATCTGTATCAGATCTGTCTTCCGCATATGGCTCGTCTATGACTTGTCCTAGGGTCGACAAACTGACCCGACCAGCTCGAGTGAACAGTTCGAGGTGGGAGGCAAATTCAGGAGGCGCGGGAGGGTCAAGCCTACACCCCTCATAACTTAAGAATTAATGTTTATTAACCCAATGGAGCTAATAACTCATTGGCTAGGGTTACCTTGACCCGACAAAAATAAACAATTCAGTTAGAGAACAACCGGTTCTATTAAGAGAATGGTTGACACTTATAAGGTATGGTCAAACACGAGAACTAAACAATTCTCAGGCCTCAAGAGTTAGCAATCTAACTTACTCATTAATGGGCGTCCATTACGATGTTCGATTTATTTGAGTTGTGAATGCTTCACATAAATGTGTTGTTTGTTATCGTACTTCTAATTATTACTTGTATGATTAAATAATTTCATGTATATGACAAAGTAGTCGTGTGTAACCCTGCTAGCTGTGGGCTGCACGTTTTCTGTAACAGCAATATGCTGAGCCCCATGGGGCCTGTGATTTAAACTTTGCAGGTAGGTGCCAGACGAGGACTCAACCTGAGAGTAGGAGTGGGTAGAGTACTTTGGGTTGCTTTTACATTTGTTACACAAGTTGTGCATGTACACTCGTTTAGTAAATTGATGAGATGTTAGTATGATGTATTAGGATATGAGATACTCGGTATAAGCTGTGGTTTATGGATTGTAATGTATAATTGCTCGAGTAATTATCCGGTTAGTCAGACCGTGACTTGTAAAGAGAATAGGCCTAGTTAGTCACGTGGGTGACTAACTGCGGTAACACCAATTTAGTAGAACTTTTCAGCTGCGTTGTTAATGAACGAGATGGACTTAGGGCGACGATCACTGTGTTTGGAGATGTGGTGTTACATGATTTAAGGGCCTAAGTGCCATTGCATTTGAGATTTGAGCTATGTTGTTGTTTGGATAATTTTGAGGATATATTATGTGCTGGTAGGACCCTATAAGGTGTGGCTATATTAGGAATGAAATTGGTGAGAAATGATGGATTGGGATATGTAAGGTTTATGGGGAGGTTATGGCAAAATTTTAGTAGGAAATGAGTGTTTTAGGTGACTTGGTAAGTGGGGGAAACTTAAGTGTTTAGTTGGGATGAGTAGAGATGTTTAGTAGCCTTGAAATGGTATTTGGAGAACTAGGGAGAGGAGTGTAAAAACCTGTAGCAAAGGAGTATGGAAATGCTTTGGAAAAACTTGAAAAGGAATTAGTGTGCAAGACTTAGGAAATGAGAGTTGGACTTGGGTAAGAAGTGCAAATGTATAGGAATGAATGGGAATGGTCATTAGGTGATTTGGTAAGATTGGTAAGAGGTAGAAACTAGCAAGAAGAAGCTAGAAATGCACAAGAGTGCAAAATGCAAAATGTAAGAATTTGAATTTGATGAATTTGAGCAAGAATTGGGTGTTGGATTTAACCAATGATTTGGAGTGGTTTAAGGAGTGTTTTGAGGAGTTTAATTATGTAGGAAACTTGTGGAAAGTTTATGGAATGATTAGGGGTGGATTAAGGGTTGATTTGGGGTTGAAAAATGACCTTAATAGCAGTTTTTAGCAGGGTCCGGGACTTAGGATATGTACCAAGTCCCGGACCGCATCAGAAAATGATTCGAGACTCAAAACAGGCATTGGTCCGGGACCTTAGTCCAGGACCAAGTCCCGGACCAGGGTAGTAAAACAGGCCGTGAGTTAGCAGAAGTGTTGGTCCGGGACTTTGGGTCCGGACCAAGTCTCGGACCACCCCTAGAATTCACCAGAGAGTGTTTTTAAGGGTTTTAAAGATGGGTGTTTGAATAGTATTGGTTTTAGATGATGTTTAGGAGTTGTTTGGTGACATTTAAAGGTCTTAAGAAGTATAAACAAATGTTGGAAGTGAGTGAGTAAGTTGTGAGTTTAAGTACACTAAGTTAAACCCAAATAACTGGATAACGGGGTAAGTACGGGAGTAGTATTTATGTACGTACCGTAACACCTTAATATTAATTGAACCATTTGACATGCAATTAGTGGTTCAAGAATAAGATTCGAGGAACAAGTGTGAGCCAAGGAACGTGAGAACACCCGGTAAAGTTAACCCCAGTGAAAGGTATGATTTCCTCATGCTCTGTATCCTAACTTGGTTACCCCGATTTGTGTGCTTTTTTGATTGTGTGATCACCTAACAAGATAAATGCACGAATCGGAATTTTTGCACTTGCTTGTGCTTGGGATGTATTGTTGCTTGTTGGATTATGAATTGAACTTAAGTTTGTATAATTCATGAAATGAGTATCGTGGATGAATTTCTTAAGTGTGAATGTGCCTAGTAGTGTGACTCGTAGATAAGTCTTGTTGAGTAGTGACTCATAGGAAGGGTCAAGTGCGAAATAATAAAATGTGGGAACACACTAAAACTATCGAACCAAGAAACGATAACACAAACTACGAACTCACTAGCACGTGAGAGAATTGTGCGGGAGTTAGTAGCCTCTCGATAACGGTAGAGAACCGAATTGACTTAATCCACAAAACTAGTAATGGTGGAAGTATTAAGTAACCTCTATCTAGAGGATTTATAATTGTTCAAAATAAGAACCTTGAGAAAGTAAAGTAAGATAAGGGACCACCAAACCCCTTAGAAATATAGTCGAACCCCAATGAGAGGAACCGACTAAAATGAACAATGTCATGAACATGAGAGTATTCCATAAGTTGGGTAAAACCCTAAATCTTAGAATACTAGACATTGAGAAATCCCTAAGCCAATAGATGTTATCGAGAGAGATACCTCTAGGATGATCCTTGAGATTGTGAAATGACTCCGAGAGTGGAGTTTTGGGAATTTGAGTAGTCCGGTAGAGAACTGGACATTTGTGAACTTGAGGAACTAAATGCATAGCTCCTTTTGTATTTGTGAGCCCGGTGGTGGGTCTTGTGTATGACCCTGCCCGGAGGTCGTGGCTAAGACTTAAAAGATGCCTTGAGTATTGAGTATTGAGTATTGATTTGGGAACTTGAGTATTGAGAATTGAGTTGTGACTTGAGAGATGTGAGAATTTGAGATTGAGTGGAGAATTGAGTTGAGTATTGTAGAACTTGTTGAGCTTGTGAGTAAGAGTCCCCAGGAGAGTGGGTAAGACAATGAACATTTGAGCAGAGCATAATGAGGTAGAAACCCACAAGCCTAAGTATGGAATATATTAACTAACCCCCTGATGTGTGTGTTAGTGTTTGTGTTCAATGATGAACTTTGATTGTGAATGTACATATATAATGTATGTTGTATGCATGCTGTTTGAAATAAAATGAATCGCATGCTCTCGATCAATTAGTCGGCGTACCCTCGCTAGTACGCGGGGTATGCGGTAGTCATATGCAGCAATTTTGCTGAGCCCCTTGGGGTGCTGTTTTTATTTTACAAGAACATTGAAGCTGATCACCGTTCGAGAGTGGGACGGGGTTGTTATTGATATGGGTAGTTGGTTAAGAAGTTGTATTTGTGTATTGTGGAATTGTAAGACCTAAAGGTCATGGATAGACTTGGGCATTGTAGATACTCGGTATAGTTTTGTATGGATATTGTATTTGTATATTAAGGTATTGAAGTTGTATCTGCTTGAGAAAGGATCAAGGAATGGATTGTATAGTTTGGTTTGTAGTACTCGGTATATAAGACCCATCAGACCGATTTTGTATTTGTTGTTGTAATTGAGTTGGGATTGGCCTAGTTAGTCACGTGGGTGGCTAACGGCATTGTAATACCCGCCGTTGGTAGTTTGATTCCGCTACTTGAACATTGGTAATTGAGATGGGTCAGGAGTTCATGGTTGGATTAACGGCAGGGGTGTTACACATGAAGCCAAATACCTTCCTTCACAGCCTCTGTCAGAGCCTTGTACTCCGCCTCAGTCGTAGACAAAGCAACTGTAGACTGCAAGGTAGATTTCCAACTTACTGGCGCCTTGGCTAAAGTGAACAAGTAACCAGTAGTTGATCGTCGCTTATCCATATCACCAGCATAGTCGGAATCACAATACCCAACCATATCTTGACCACCTTTAACATCCCGCTCAAATAGCAGACCAACATCTATAGTACCTTTAATATTCCGTAGAATCCATTTCACAGCATGCCAATGACCTCTGTCAGGGTCTTGCATATACCTGCTCACTACTCCAACTGCTTGTGAAATGTCGGGCCTTGTACACACCATGGCATACATTAAGCTACCAACTGCATTCGCATATGGGACTCATGCCATATATTCTCACTCTTCTTCGGTCTTAGGAGATAACTGGGCACTTAGCTTCAAATGAGGTGCAAGCGGGGTACTCACAACCTTTGAATCAGCGTGCATGCCAAAACGTTGTAGCACCTTCTTCAAGTATTGCTTCTGAGTTAATTGGAGCTTGCCACTCGTTTTGTCTCTGCTAATCTCCATCCTAAGAATCTTCTTGGCTTCTCCCAAGTCTTTCATCTCAAACTCTTGTGCTAACTGAGCCTTCAATCTATCAATCTCTGACTGATTCTTTGAAGCTATTAGCATGTCATCAACGTACAAGAGTAGGTAGATGTCATCATGTAGCTTGCGCAAATATACACAATGGTCATATTTGCTTCTTGTGTACCTCTGTCCTTTCATAAACAAATCAAATTGTTTGTACCATTGCCTTGGAGACAGCTTCATCTTGTACAATGATTTGTTCAACCTACAAACCCAATCCTCTTTACCATGAACCTTATATCCTTCCGATTTAGACATATAGATCTCTTCCTCTAGATCGCCATGTAAGAACGCGGTCTTTACATCGAGTTGGGTTAGTTCCAAATCTAGCTCTGCTATCAATGCCAGCAGAATTCTAATGGAAGAATGCTTCACAACTAGAGAAAATACTCATGGTAATCAATTCCTTCCTTCTGTGCATACCCTTTGGCCACCAACCTGGCCTTGTAGCGGACACTGTTTTCACCTGAGTTCCTTCTTTCTTTGCAAACACCCATTTGCAACCAATTACCTTTTTGCCCTTTGGTAGTTGTGCCAATTTCCATGTGTTGTTCTTGTGAAGAGAATTCATCTCTTCTTCCATGGCACATTTCCACTCCTTACTTTCTGAGTTTTGATTTGCTTCTTAGAAAGTAGGTGGTACCCCTTCATCTACAACTAGAAGTGCATAAGCTACCATCTCCGTATAGCGAGCAGGTTTACGGATCTCTCTTCTAGGTCTTCCTACTGCAATCGGATCTGATTCTACTGTTGGAGTTTCCACATCTGACTCATCTACTCCTTGAGAGTCAATATCATCTCCAACTGTTGGGTTTACAAATATCTCCTTCTCAAACTCCACCTGCTTTGGTGCTTTCTCCACCTATTTCTGAGTTCCCTCTGTTTGGATGGAGTCTACTGTCACCTTCTGCCATAACGCAGATTCATCAAAGGTAACATCTCTGCTAATGATTGTCTTCTTTGCTTCTAGACACCACAACAGGTATCCCTTTACCCCAGATGCAATCCCCATAAATAGAGCCTTCTTTGCCCTTGGGTCTAATTTTGATTCCTTCACATGGTAGTAAGCCACAAAACCAAACACTCGCAAAGAACTATAATCAATAGCTGGTTTTCCAGACCATGCCTCAAGCGGTGTCTTTCCACCAATAGCCGACGACGGTAACCGGTTCACAATATGGCTGCAATATGTTACCGCCTCTGCCCAAAATTGTCTACCAATCCCAGCATTTGACAACATGCACCGAACCTTCTCCAACAATGTTCGGTTCATTCACTCCACCACTCCATTATGCTGTGGTGTCTCCCTGACTGTGAAGTGTCGGATGATTCCCGCGTCTTTGCAAACCTTGAAGAATGGATCACTCTTGTACTCTCCCCCATTATCTGTCCGGAGATACTTGATCCTACGACCTGTTTGCGTCTCGACCGTCTTCTTCCATGTTAGGAAGATCCTCACTTCATCCTTAGTCTTCATGGCATACACCCAAACCCTTCGAAAAAATCATCCAAGAAGGTCACATAGTAGCGGTTCCCACCCAAGGAAGGTGTCTTGGCGGGTCCCCAAACCTTAGAATGGACATAATCCAAAATACCCTTCGTATTATGGATGGCAGTGCCAAACTTCAATCTCTTTTGCTACCCGAGAACGTAATACTCACAAAAGTTTATTTTACAAGACTTCACACCTTTCAGCAATCCCTGCTTTGCAAGAATCTGCAAGGATTTCTCTCCAGCATGCCCTAGTCGCATGTGCCACAACTGAGAGTCACCGTTCTCCTTGGGAGCCGACACAACTGCTGCGGTTCCTACTACGGTACTCCCCTCGTAGTAATACAGATTAATCCTTCTGGTGCCTTTTATCATCATCAATGCTCCGGAAACAACCTTTAGAACCCCATTTTTAGCGGCCCATGAATCCTTTCGACTCCAATTGTCCCAGAGAAATGAGATTTTTGGTCAATTTGGAACATGCCGAACTTCTCTTAAAACTCTGGTTGATCCTTCATGGTTCTTCAACTTGATTGAGCCAATACCAATTGTTTTGCATGGGCTATTGTCTCCCATCAAAATGGTTCCACCCTTTAGTTCTTTGTAATCAAAGAACCAATCTCGAATGGGTGACATATGGTAGGTTGCTCCTGAATCCACAATCCACTCATCCTGGTTAATTGTTGAAGTCGATGCCACTAATGATAGTCCTGTTCCATCGCTGTCGTATTCAGCTACACATGCGTCTTGAACAGCCTTACCTTTCTTCTGTTTTGGACAGTCCTTCTTCCAATGTCCCTTTTTCTCGACAAAGGGCGCATTCATCTTTCCCAAGCTTGGCTTTCGGTTTTGACCATCCTTTCTTCCCCTTTCTCTGAGTGGAAGAACGATCTCTCATCACTAATGCTTCTGCTGCTTCATCAGTACCAGCCCTCTTTTCTTTTCTTCTCAATTCATGGTTGTACAGTGTTGCAGTGACATCCTTCAGAGAGACATCGTCCTTCCCATGGAGTAGAGTTGTTTCCAGAAACTCATACTCATCAGGAAGAGATCCCAGTAACATTAAGGCCAAGTCTTCATCAATGAATGTCACATCCAAGTTTACCAAATCAGCTACTAGTTGATTGAAACTGGTGATGTGGTTATTCATTGTGGTCCCCGAAACATAAGAAAAGCGGAATAGTCTTTTCTTCATAAAAAGCTTATTCTGACTGCTCTTCTTCATGAATTTTTCCTCCAATGCCCTCCACAATTTCCATGCATATTTTTCTTTAAAGAACGCATATTTTTGTTCTCTCGACAGGCAGGAGCGAATTATACCACAAGCTGCTCAATTCATGGCCTCCCATTCCTTCTCTTGAATGTCTTCCGGTCTTGTCTCTTCAATGGCGATGTCAAGACCTTGCTGAAAAAGAGTGTCTTGGACTTCGCATTGCCACATGCCAAAATGACCAGTACCATCAAATGTCTCCACCGAAAACTTGGCATTTGTCATCACCCTTCTTGTCCAAATTGATGACGAGGAAGTTGATAACGTTGTCTCCGAGGTCTTTGATTTGTTGTCTGCCATTTCTGCTCCAATTTTCATCTAGTAGCGCTACAACGTATCAACTAAACAAAGGAACGCTTTTCTGATGTGGAAGATCAGCCTAGCTGCAACCACAGAGCATACTAAGACAAAACCTTGGCTCTGATACCACTTGTTGCGTAAGCGACTGGGTAAGACAGTAAATTATTGTACTAGAAAATCACTCCGTACAGGAAAATTCCCAGGTCGTGGTAGGGTCACAATGGTCCCGCTTAAGAACCACTTCCTTAGACAGAATTTCCTGACTGCAATTTCTTAGCACAATAAAGCACTACAAAATTACCCACAATAGCTGCTAAATAAATCTATAAAAGGGACACCGGAATTTTACGAGGTTCAGCCAATTTTGTCTACATCCTCGGACACTACCAGAAATCTCTTATTTATACTTTAAGAGATATAGAGAGAATAGATTACAATTTAGCATTCAGAAGAAGTTACTAATTGTTGGGATGATTAAGAAGTGAGGTGAGCACTTCCTTTTATAACAAAAGAAGTGCCCTTTGTTTTCCTTACCCTTGATGTGGGATGAAGCCACATTTCACAGTAAGAAGGAGTGGGTGAGTAACTGATGTCTCTGGTAATACTAAAACAGAAAGATAAATCAGGAAAGGGAGGCAAGGGACGTCACTGTTTTGAGGCCTCACCGTGGAACCGAATCCAAACCAGTTGGGGTGAGTTTCTTGAGAATGTTGGTACACTCCTTGAAGAGTTCCACCAAGGGGATGCACGCTTGCACACAGAGGTGAAAAGAGGAGTCAAATGCTAGAACTTTTCGGACACAACAAATAGAAGAAATGGAGAGACTTAAATAACCAGAATTTTCTGGTCTTATGGCCTTACCTTTGAGAGTTTTCAGAGAGGATTTTGGTTTAAAAATTTTTCCAGGACACTACAAGTAGTTGGCAGGCAGGATTCTTGCGCGAAAGATGAAGGAGGTTAGAAAACTTAAGCAGGAGCACCCTGATAGAAATGAACAGAGGAAAACAAAGCTGGAGAAAATTAGTTTGGGAGTATTACCTTGCTGGTTGGAGCTTGTGTTGTTCCAGGTTCTCATGACCTGTGAAAGATCTAGGCTTTGGACATGCGAGAGAGAGTTAAAGGCTTGAGTTATGATGGAGATGGGAAGGGAAAATAAAATCGGCAAGGGAACTGCCAGGGGATGAGTCGGGAAGAAGAACCAGGAGAGAAGAGACTTACCAAGCACCTAGGAGTAAAGGAAAACTGGAAGTCCGGCTCTGAACTTGCGCAAAGCGTGAAGAAAATGAGAGCTAATCTGACGTGAACTTGCAGGAAGAATGGGAAGGAAGGAGTTCCTGAGTGAGCGTGGGTATTTCCTAGACATGCAGGAAATGATTTGCATGTGGGGATATGAAAGGGTTGAGTGGGTAATTAGATAAGAGCTGGTAAATAGCAGATTTTTCGGACATACTAGGCATAGATGGGTTCTGATTTTATTTGTTGTTTTATAATTAAATTAAGTAGCTTATAGGTAATTAACGTAATGTCTAAATCATGGAACAATTTAGTTGCTTAATATGTCCAGCTCAAGGCCCAAATCGGTGAGCACAATTTTTATATAATATTGTCACTTGCACATGTTTGTATCTAGTAACATAGCTCATACATTATATTCTCGTAACATATGTTATTTAATACTATTATTGTGTTACTGAATACTGGAAATATTTCGGCTTACATAATGCCATAAACTTGATTTGTGTAATTACGTCCTCACTATTTCTTTTGTTCACAAGTTGTTACGTGCTCATAATAATAATGTGACATATTCTCCTTATTTAATCCTTACGCAACCAAGGTTATATGTTTAAATGTTTAGGGGTGTTTCAACCTACCCCCTTAAAGAGACTTCGACCCGAAGTCTTGTCTTGTTAATTAGCGTTTTGTATTCTCGTTACTCTCGGGTATCAAGTCCCGTATTAATTCCCCACTAACCAAGGGATCATGTCCCGCATATTCCACAGTTCTATTTCACCATTTGTGCTTACAAGCACCACGCCACATATGTGGCTTCACCAAGTTCTCAATAATATTTCAATGTACCAGTAATATTTATAAACTGTACTCATATGTAATCAAGAGAACAAGTCATTAATTCATAACCAAGGTACCTCACAAAACATCCAAATACAATCCAAACACAGTTCAAACACGCATAGCATCCAAAAACAACACATCAAACAAACAACAAAACAGCGAAAACGAGACGCGCCTACCCCCCCCCCCCCCTAAAATGGGTGCGCCCTCGTGCCCTAGACTAGACGGGAACGTCTACAAATAGATGATGGTGAGATGTAGTCTGTCTACGATAATAAGGTATTATTTTAATCCCTCACAACTTGTCTTTTGTTAATCACTATGATGTCATTAAACAATCTCATAGAATATTGGTGGGGAGGTTCTTTGTTAGTCATAAGTTATAAGTTTTGAATTCAAATGTAGTTTATTACAAGATTAATGGATTTTATAATACAATGTATTATAATAGATGGTGGGATAATAATACCATATGATAATAATGCATGTATACATGCAACTATAGGTTATATGCCTAATTTCAAGAATGAACAAGATTAAATGAATATAATGAATTAAACTCAATAGTCAAAATATTACGAACTACGAGTCTAAGTAACGAAGCCGACTAGTTTAGGAAAACCCGTAACAATTAACTGTTGAAATTCAGGGATGAACTATTGGGGTTACAATGTTATTTGGAAATACCGGGTCTAGTTAATCATGGAGACTGACTCATAGTGCTATTCCTGTTTAGATCGTACGACAGACAAAGGTGCTTGACGGGCTAGGGTTTTCGCATCCTTGGTCTGTGGTGTACGGTATGTGGACAGTTTTGATCTGGATTGTCCTGAGTATTCCCTCGAGTCCAGACATTATTTGATGTGTGATAAGAATTCTATGTGGATGCTTATATGCATGTGTGTGATTAAGCTGTATATCTACTTGTTATTATCGCATTATTACTACTGTATGCGAATGCCCATCGGGCTAATATTAAGTCGACTATAGATCGACTTATATAAACATACATATGTGTTCAATGTGATGAAACGATGGTTACTTAATATAATACCCTTAGTATTATAATTAAGTATATAATAACCTAAGTAAAACACTTAGGTACGAGATACGACAATGTCGGTCTCTAGAGCATGGATCTCGAACATGTATACGACCTAGACTACTTCTAGGCATGTGTAAGACCCATAGGGCAGCTAAGTAATAAAATGTATTCTCCATAAAACTAAGAGTATATTTTAGGAAATGATTAAGACACTTAATCTTATGAGAGAAATGGTATATGATGAGGAGAGGAAACCCAATGTAGTTTACGAACTACCTGGTTGTGCATTGTGATCACTGAGGGGATACCCGATCGGGTTCCGCTCTAGGAAATTTCCCAACAATCCCAAATTGGATCGTGGTTCAGATGGTACCTGCTGTCGGTACACGGCTACGGCCTTTCTATGGACGCCTTACGAGGCACAGTGGAAGACCAGGGGCCTCCGGACCTTTGGCAAACATGAGCACCATTGTGTGTACGGGAGGACTACTATCCATTTAAAAGATTAATTCGGGTTGTCTTAACATGACACCCTACTGGTATTTAAGTACTTATGTTGATGTTGGATGGAGCCTTGAAGGCCGAATATTAATAAGTATGAAAACCGTTCGCTAAAAGTGATTATGCACTTTATTGCAATTATTCGATACATTCGCTTATGCAACTATTGATTGTGAAATGTGGTGATTGTATTGGTTGGATGGCTCTGTGTTTACGCATGATTGTTACAGTTTTATTTATAACTATAAACTGGTAAGGTATGTAACCAATCTAATATCAAGATGGTTAAAATGACTAAGTGACCAATAGGGTCTCAGTGCAAACCTAGCATACTCAGCATTTATCGCTGAGCCTCCACGGCATTTTGCAGGTTGCTGATTATCATTGAAGCCGAAGTGTGGGACCAGGGTAGCTAGGGTTGTTATTATTACTTACCGCACATGGCATTCGTTTTGTATAACGATGTTAGACTTTGGATTGTACTATTGTATATTTTCGGGATTAGGTAGATGCTCACTTGTCATCGGTTATGATTATGGACTTAGTATGATGTATAGGATTTATCTCGTTATCACTGCGGTTTAGTATCGTTTTTTATTATGTTATTGTATTTAGTTTTTGCTTCATTACTCGCATGGGCGAGTAATGGCAGGTGACAGCCGAGTGAGAATTAATATTATTGTTTATACTTCCGCTGTAAGACGTTTTTAATTATGCTACGTGAGGGAATATTAAGTGTTTATCGAGAAGGGTGTTATACTTTTGTTAATTGAGGCGGGCTGATGTTACCGAAATTGGAGAGAGTGGCTGGGCCGGCCCAGTCCTTTTGGGCTGGTCGGCCCTAATTGTTTTTTAATTTGTACACATATAAGTCGTTTCTAGCTCGTTTTATGTCCGTTTTTCATACCGTTTGTGACACGATGTCCCGTTTATCGAGACAAACCATTTTACGATTCCAAATTTATATTTTCAAACAATAATTATTATTGTTATTTATAAATACAATAATTAGTATTTAATCTCTAACTGGTTTACGTTTCACTCTTCTAGGCAAAACGAGACGTCTTTTATTCTAACTGTTTAACCAATTTTTCTAATGCTTTTAAAATTACCTAAATAATCTTATAAGGTGTCTAAGACCTCTTTATCACTTCTAAAATATTAGTGACATGTTTTTTCATTCACATTTCTTTTCCTAGACCTCATCTCTGTCATTTTAGGTTTTGTTAATGTTTCCTAACGACTTCTTAGGGTTTATTTAAATACTATATTATTCCCCTTTTTCTTATTTAAGGATATTTCATTCCTTAATCTCTCATTAATTACTTTTATTTAATTAATTCATGATTAATCAAAGTAATTAATATTTGGGATATTTCAATCTATCCCCCCCCCCCCCCGCCTTAGTTCACATCTGCACTGCAAAACCTTCCTCTGGTAACCACCACCACATAAAGAAGTACGAGTCCAAACCCTTTTCATCAATTCCTTACATTCTGTACTCTGGACCTAACAGTTCTCAAATTTAAAGGGTTTAGATCCCTGATGAATGATTGGCCTTAATATCAATTTAATGGGCCGATGATCTGAGCGGCCCCATCTAAGATGAAAATTTGTGGCATCAGGAAACAAAGAGAGCCATTTCTCATTTGCCACATATTGATTCAAACGGCTCCTTGTATTCCAATGATTCCATCTTTGATTATTGGACATATATTTCTCATCCACATAGCCCTAATCTACCAGCCCACATGTTTGAAGACAATTCCAAAAAGCAACCATTCCTTTTCGATTACGTGGCACAAGCCCTTGTTGTTCATGACCAAATAACACCTTGTCAAAGTATCCACATACAAGCCAATGACTGGTCCAAAATGTACTCAAATATTCAATAAGTCACCATGTCTTCCACTTGTCTTACCGTCATGGCCGTCCATAAATTCCTGTAATACATCATTCATTCCGCCAGACATCCTTGACAATACAGTTCAGGTGACGCCAAGAAAAAAGAAGAAGAAAGAAGCTACACTTCTAAGTCAGCTTGACATAGCAAACACCCCCCCCCCCCAACTTCTCCCCATAATATCACCAACAAACCAGTTGTAGCCTCTTAGACATGAAACTACATCACCCATCTCCAAACCCGCTAGCCTTGTCTCGAACAAAAACACAATGGCTGTTGATTCCTCCTGGACCAAACCGCGAAGCCAACAAACTGCATGGTGCTCACCAAGACCCCAATACATTATGCTCGGCGGCCCAGGGAATCCCCCAGGGGCGCCACTATATCAGAAGAGAATTTTTCCAAACAAACCTTCCTTGTAGCCTTCTCCAAGCGCTGTTGTTGCAAGAACTCTTCCAAAGTCATGTCATGTTCCATAGAGGCCACCTTCCTCTTTCGTCCATCTAGCAAGGCACGCTCCACAGGTTTAACAAGAACAAGAACTGGATTAT
Organism: Limonium bicolor; assembly: GCA_023374045.1. Classification (NCBI taxonomy): domain Eukaryota; kingdom Viridiplantae; phylum Streptophyta; class Magnoliopsida; order Caryophyllales; family Plumbaginaceae; genus Limonium; species Limonium bicolor. Next base: position 250,322,586 of record CM041778.1, on the reverse strand, counting down.
TATCCACTACTGTCGTAACAGCTGTTGGATTGACATCTTCCCCTTCTACATCCGTATGTTCTATATCGTGATGATGACCCAAATCTACCATTTGAGCACCTGACTCTCTCCAAGTGTGCACTCCAGCTTCGTCATGATCAATACGCATATGCCCGCCAATAGCACCACTTGCCTGTAACCAAGGTCCATATGGATAATTAGAAGTCGTTGCCTCTGTTTGACATGGGCAGTCTCCTATCACATGTAAAAAAACCCACAATGAAAACAAATACTTGGTAAATGTTCATAAGTGAGCCGCAGTCAAGTAAATTGGCCATGCAATGGAACTGTGACATATCTAAGAATCGGCTTAGTAATATCCACCTTGACCTTGATTCTCATATAGTTACCACTCCCTCACATATCCTCCTCTTGATATTATTGAAAGAAACCTACCCGATTCCCCAAACGCTTGGAAAATCCCTCATGCAAGAAGATACATGGGACATCTTGCACTCTAATCCATAAAGGTATCCACCGAAACTCACGATCTTGGGGCGCCTTAGACACGTCAATTTCTATAAGGGCCAACACACAGTTGTCAAAAGTCCAAGAACCAAGTCTAAGGACCCCATCCAAGAACTACATGCAGTTTCTCCTCATCAACAAACTCAAACATAAAAAGACCAACCCCAAGACTCCGAATCTTCAACGAATCCTCCATCTGCCAAACACGTCCCAAAGTCCTTTCCATCGCCCTAATATCAATACTACACGCATGGAATAACTTACCTATCAAACACCGCGAGTATGGCACGGAGGATTGCATGTCATCGAATCCCATACATTCTTTCTCATCAGCAGTAAGAGCAAGGCCTGCCCAACGCATAACTAGCTCGTCTATGGGTTTGCGGGAGTTATCAGCAGCCATGTAGATAAGCTGGTGAAAAAAAAGAGCATGGAAAACAAGATGAAGGCAATAGAGAGATGAAAGGAGGAAAACGAAAAAGTAAGCTAAAAGCAGGAGGTGGTGTGTGTAGTAAAGAATCACAAAACAACATTCTAATTTAAAGAAGAGAAAGAGATGCAAAACATGCAAAACCAAGCTAGTAATGATGGCAAGCAAAACTTAGAGTAGCCTAGCTTATGAGTGCTTAATTTTAATAATTGAAAACTAAGACACTAACCCACAAAAACAGCGTATGAACAAAAGAAATCTTTCTTGTGTCAGTGAAGAAGATGGGTAGCAGGCTGCCATAGAAGATGAAGAGACGATGGCGAACAAAGGAAAACACCAAAACAAAATGCCTGGCCTAAGAGAGACAATGGATAAAGCTAACTTCTAAAATTGACATGTTATAGCTCTACATCATCTGGAAAGTGATGAATTCTTCTTGCGAAAGACATCAGTAGCAGCAGCCTGATCATGGATGATTGGTTCCAGGACAACAATATGATGTAATGTACTCAAACCCTTTCTTCTAGTTCAGGCGAAAGAATTTTTTTATAAGTGAATGAAAGTTCAGCATAAAAGCAATACTGAGGTTCTAAATGAACCTTTCTCGCAATACGTATTGGGTAGGTTTTGAAGCTAAGACCTTTCCTCTAGGATAGCACTCCATTATCGATCAAGTGAAGTTTTTTTTTTGCCAAGAAATATGCAAGCATTTCTTATCACGGTTTTCATTACTTAATACTAAGCCATTTCTACATATGTAGATATTTATGCAACAAAGATGCATTTAAGTAAACTTTTAAGATGCTCATTAGAATAGCTTTAACAGATTGCCTCATTTCCTGCATAACTTAGATTCTCGATACTCCATGGGTACTCCATGTTTAATCCCATTAGTCATATTGCACATTGTCAAATAAAAAAGTGTTTGTCATATACCATTTTCAATAGAAAAAACAAAAATAAAATAAAATCAGGAAAGGGAATGGAGAGGAATGGAAAAAAATTCCCTTTGATTTTCCTGGTTGTTTGCTTGGGCTGGGGAATGAAAAAAATAACCGGTCAATAGCCGCCGGTCAATGGTCAATGGTTACCGGCTTCTGGTTAACGGTCATTAATTGCCGGTCAACATTCACCGGTCACCAATCACCGATCAAAGAGAATCTCATTCCCTAGTTTGGGTGGGTAATCAAGATAGATGGTTTTGGGATAATCTCATTTTCTTTCTCTTTCTTGAAAAGGCTAAATTTTCTGATTACCCCAAAACAAATACTACTATATATCTTCTCTCCAAACTATAATAATATCTTTAATTTCACAAGTGCAATTTGGGTTTTCTAGTCTGCCCAACTCAACTCATTAAGATCAACGGAATGTCAAGTGGATCAACTTGGGCCAAGACTTTCCGACGCAGTTAATATGACGGAACATATATTTCCGTCTGCGACGGATTCTATCGTGACCATCCAATGATGTCCTGCAGGATCTCCCTCTTTCAATATGTCCAAATCGTGAATCTCCCCAGTATCGTCATGTGGCTCCTTTATGGGATCGTCATCTCCAAGTTCTTTTTGTTTTTGTTTTTTAAGCAACATTTTTCTAATTACTAGGACTAAACTATAATAAATTAATTTGGATTCACATACTTTTATTATTTGCAAAATGCACAGATACTCAAATAAAAATACTGAAGCAAGTTTGTAACACCCCTACTACATACTTAACAATTGACCGAAATCGCAGCGGAAATAACAACTAAACAATAACTAAACAGTTCGGTGCTTCAACGCCGTTAACCACCCACGTGGTTAACAAGGCAGAATAAATACAAGTGTACCGGTCTGATGATCAGACTCCCGAGCATAGAACTAAAACCATAAATACATAATATACTATACCGAGTATTTATTTACGACCATCACTGTAAACTATCACTGTAACGTATTCATTATCCAAATATACCGCCACGGGAGCACAGGCGCATCCCGGGCCTACCAACCAAAATGTATCAAAAGTATTTCATCAACCAAGGATCTACAGCCACTCCGCTTCTTCGATCCTCATCCTGCAAATATAAATATGGAGCCCCCGAGGGGGTCAGCAACCCTTGGCTGCCATGGTTAACGCGCAGCCCATCGGCTACCGGGATACGCGCAACTAATTGTCATGATGACATGGCATTCATTTTAAACATACAACGTATATAACATAGCAAGAGTATTGCATAACAACATCACACATAACATACAAGAACGAATCCTTTTAGGAAACGAACCAACACAATTAGATCACATGGAGAGTCCTAGAGAATGTGCAAACTCATGCTAAGCTCGGTTACATAACTCCTTACCGTCCTGTTAACTGAACGATAACTTAACTCGAAGGTGCGTCGGATATTGTGATCCAGCCACCGAACAACATAGTATGCCCCTGTGGCCCGACGTGAGTCAGTAATAGCCTTGGTTAAGCTAAAGGGAAGGTTGAAAACCAAAAGAGATGACAACCTAACAACAAAGAGAATCGAACCGGTTATGACATCGACTCCCATACTCACACGCGGGCCGGAACTACCGGACTCCCTCACTCTCCCGGTTAGCACTTGTTTAGAAGTCCCATTGTTGGACTTAATCACAACAATTCACAAGAAAGTGTTTAGGACCGTTAGACACACACACACACACAAGGGAAATGAGACACATCTTTCCGATACAATAACTTAACAACTGTAACTCATCATGCCTTAATCTTCAGGTCATAACACTCATAAAACATACAAACACACAAGCCGGCGTAAACCGGTAGGCAACAGACTGCAAGAAAACCATACCTTGGTCCTTGCTGCGAACTTGACCCGCCAAGCGTAGTCCCTAAACATAATTAATAATGTCGGTTAATTAACTTATTTAACTTCCGTTTACTAAGCATTTACATGATTGCATGACATGTTCTAATGCCTAAACTCACCCTTGATTACCTTCATTATACCCCCTAGGGTTAACTACTTAAACCACTTTTGTTTGTTTGTTTTTTTTTAACAATTTTTGGTCCAACCGACCTTACCGACCGACCGTACACAAGGTCGGTCCATTCCAGTGACTTCCGGGTTTGAAAAGTTTACACTACAACCGACCTTACAAACTCGGTCCCATGGTCGGTCCATTCCAGAACATATTACCGTCAGAAAATTCTACTCCGACCGACCTTGTAAGTTTGGTCCACAGGGTCGGTCCATTCCCGAAACAATTACCGTATATGAAAGTTTAGACACGACCGACCTTGCAAGTCCGGTCCCAAGGTCGGTCTATTCCAGAGACTTAATCCGTACCAAAAATATAAGCCTGACCGACCTTGCAAGTCCGGTCCCTAAGGTCGGTCCCATTCCAGAGACCATTTCTGGCAGGTAAACTGGGCTGACCCGACCTTGCAGGTCCGGTCCCCAAGGTCGGTCTGCTCCTACCCTTGTTTTTAATTGCCCATTTAACTCCAAACTTCACCTTATGTATCCTAGTATGTTCTAACCTCATATGGGCACTTCAAGCACACCTTAAGACATCCATTAAACTCCTTAAATCAACCATTAAAATCCTCCTCAAGCATTACACAAACTCTTATAAAAGGTTTACACTGTAATGTTTTTTCTACTAAGTTCCTATGTGGTGTTTTATACCTATAACTACCACTATCCCCAAATGTTTTCTCACCACTACAACATCATCTCCCAAGCATCTCTTCTCTCTAAGCAAAACTCCTTGAATTCCCACAAGTTTACAACTCTACTTACAAGACATTGCTAAACGAGAAATTGTTAGGATAAACTATATACAAAAGAACCAAATAAATAAACTAATAATAAACTAATCCTACAACTCTACTACGGGTAGCAAAATAAAACCCGGCTCGGAGTATAGTGTAATATATTACGACCGAGAGTATCGTACCCAAGGGACTTATAGAAACTAGTCCTAATCCGGGCAAAAGCCTATTCTATAATAACAGGGGGAAATGTAAATGACACATAATTAACTAAAACCTATCAAATGCGAGGTTTAGGACTAAATCACCCTAAGTACCAACATGAGCAGGCAATGCAACTTCAAGACAACACGAACTTAGCCAACCATGATTGCGCCGGATGTCCTGCTGGACAACAGATGCACGACATATTCAAATTCTTGAATGTGCCGGACAGGAAGCACCCGGCTGCATCCGGCACGTTCATATGGTGAAAACCACTCTCTTGCTTCGAACAAGAAACTCAAAACCCATTAACAAATCGAGCATATGTCATGTACGAAATGAACAAGGAGATGGGGAAGATGGATTAATTCGCAATCTTTAATGCTAACCCTAAATTAGAGATGAAAACATCAAAGACCACTAAGATTTGTCTAACCTATCCTACTCTTGGGCTTTCCCCCTCAAGTAGAATTTGCATAAAGAGAATGAGTGATCAACTAATTCACTTGCACTAAGAACCAGAATCTTAATGAACGCTTGAATTTGTATTGAATATCATATTGTTACATAGAAGGATTCAACCCCAGCCAAAGCCTAACAAGGATCTCTACTTCACCATCCACTCAAATAAGGAAGAAAATACATAAGGGAGAAGGAGATGAACATAGCCTCAACCCGAAAGGAAATCTTCTCTTCTTCTGTGGATGGATCCGTAGAAATGCCTTGGACACCAACACTTGGAATGAGGCGGAAATGAGCGTGGAATGGAGTGTTATGGTGTTGAAGTGTGCCAAATTGTAGCCTCCTCGGCTATTTATAGGCATCAAAATGTCTCTTGCCGGGCTCATGCCGGATCACCAATAGCCGGCACACGTGATAAATGCGCCCAACTGTTAACGGTCGAAACCGTCAATTCCGCGTGAAACAGTGCCTATGCCGGGTAGGAGATACCCGGCATCACACCCGGCACTAGCTAAATCTCCAACGGTCAATAACGGCCATCTTCTGGTCAACCATGGCGACTCTCACTTATGCCGGATGGGATCTACCCGGCATCATGTTGAAATACCCTAACATTTAAATAATTAAATATGAGTAAATAAATATTATTTGAAGAATTATAAATATTATTTGGGGGTTTATTAAACCCTAAGGAAACATATAAACACTTGGGCGTTAAAAACGCACCTAAACTCCTTAAGGTCATAAACGAGCTTCAAAAGCCCGACCTTAAGTTAAACAATTATATAAGCTATGGATATTATATGAATTTAACCAAGGATCATTTTATAATCTTTGAGATACAAGTTCTCAGTTAGAACTGAGTAAAAATATAAAGTTCTCGGAAGTTCCCGATGTGGGCCCCATAAGGGCCGGGAATGCTTAGGAGGAGTGCCAAGGTGGCACGAACCCCTATAAAAATTATTCTTAGAGTTCCTAAAATCATTATTAATTATTCTAAAGAGAATTCCCAAGCTACTACTTCAAAAATAAATAAAGAGCTCGGGGGAAATTTCTTAACGCTCCTTTTATCTCGGGAGTGCCCCCTTTAGCCCAAAAATTGAGTTACAAGTTTATATAACCCCATATAATTTAATGTAACACCTTAATATATTATTGTTTACTATAAATGATGTCAATACACACTTGGAAGTCATTGCGACTAATTAATTCCCAGAAAAATCCTTAAAGCACAAAAACGCACCTTCGGGTGTCATAAAAATGTGTTTTACGCAATGGTCTTGAAGCTTTTGAGGAGCCACGAGTTAGTAATCTTAAAAGTGGATAAAATGACCATCTAAATCAATTGATGTCAGTACTAAACTCATAGTTTAAATAGGGGCGATTTTTAGGGCAAAAAGGTACCTAAAATCAGCATTTTTACCTTAAAACTTTCACCTTTTACCATAATAAAAATGTACCAATTAAATGATGGAACCTATTACACATAATTAGTATGGTCTTAGTACAATATAGTGTAACAAAAATCAAATGAAAAATTAACCTCATTTGAGCCCCAATCCATGCGTGAGTTAAGGTGATACTAGGCTAGGTTTTCAAAAAATTGCCTAATGATGTATGACTCACTTAGCATGATCTACATTATAATGTAGCAACATGAATCGGTGGAATGAGGCCTTCATCCACGTATAACCTGCAGGAGTTCAACAAAGAAACATTAAAGAGTAGTTCAAAACAAATGATGAAATGAATTGGAAATCTAGTCACATTACAACTAGATAATTAAACAACTTGGAATCTTGTCATGTGCTAGCTTATACCTACCGATTTTATACTGAAAAGAAGAGAGTATTATTGTCCTATATTCATCAAAAAAAAAGGGAAACAAGAACCTAACTTCCATCACTATCTTGTCTTCAAATAACAAATCAAAGTAACTTCCAAGCATTCCATTACCGTATGAGTATACAAGTGGAGCTGCTATCCTCTTCTCAACCGATCAACCTGCTTGAATAAACAAGTATTAGAGATGCTAATGATCAAATAAAAACAACAAGATAAAACATAAACTAATGACTATACCTCCTAGCAAATCCATTACGTAAAGACTAACAACAATTGGTGCTGCTATCTCCACCATGGCCGCATGCCAACAAGGGAGTGGAGCCTCCATTTCCTTCATGACCGTCCACACCTGCAAGGAAAGACACTAGCAAATAAACAGGATTAGTTTGCTTAATATTTAACAAACAAAGTGGAGCTTCCATTATGTTGAAGCCGATCAGACCTGCAAGTGGAGGGCAAGTAAGTAGTACTAATTAAACTTAGTAACTCACAAAAAGAAGATGCCAAGATGGAAGGTGCTCCATTACAGCCGTTAACCTACAACAATAGAAGGTACTAATGCGTACTACTCCAGCCGAGCATGCACACCTACATGAAGAAGAAGACAATATTAGTGGAGATAATTAACTTAGTAAATTCAAAAAGAAATTAAACACTCACAATGCCTAGTCATCTTCTCATTATCAATTAGCAAGTGCTTCAATTATTTTCCCCCACCATTACCGTAAGAGCAAGTGTATTTGGAGGACTTTTGCGATCAAATTTTCAAGTCTAAATTAAGTAATCAAATTAAACAAACAACACATAAAATAATAGCACATGATTAAGCATGACTTCCCTTATAACCTTACGTAAATGACAACTTCTTCCCTTGCCATACCTCACTCACGGTTGGTAAGTCTCTCATTTAGCTCTCTTTTTTTTCATTTCCTAATTCAATTCCTAAGTGTTAATAAACTATATTAGTGGTATAATAATTCCTAACACCATTTTAATGTAATTTCCTAGTTAATTCTATCAAGTCTTGGAGCAAGAATAATCCTAGCAATCTCTAAGAAAATCGCCAACAATTATTCTCCAAGGAGTTGTCTTGATTCAACATCAATTCAAGGAGTAATCAAGGTTAATCTAAGGTATTTTTATGTTGAAAAACCTAAATAAATTCCTTGTAGTATTTTCGAAATTTAGGAACTTCTAAACCAATATTTTCTTCATTATTTCATGAAGGAAACTTGAATCTACAATCATCTCAAGGTGTATCAAAAATACCTTGATAAATTCCTAAGGTAAGCTCTTGTAAAAATTACTCCAAATATTATTTATAAACTTTGTTAGAAATCTAACAAATAGATCTCCTACATATATACAAGGAGTTCGAAATATCTTCATCAAAATAGCTTTTGGAGAGCTTGGAGATTCAAGGAAAAATCAAGTACAAGAATTGTCTTGATTTAAGGGTAAGTTTATATAATTAAGGTTTATTAAGTTTAAGTTTGATTTAAGCTTCAAACTTTAGTATAAAAAGTTTGTATAACCATTACATAAATTAAAACCGAAAACTATAGGTTATATTGTCAAGAAAATAATTTATAACATATAAGGTAAGGTTATTACCTTAAGGTATATATTTAGGTCATAAAAATTAATTATGTTACCTATACATTGAAACCGAAAGGTCTAGGACTTTTATGTTCTATTTTGAGTTTATAATCATTCTAAGTCATTAGCATAATTTTTAGAAGCGTTATATGACTTATATACATTTATATGTATTTATTATAAGGTTTAAAACAAGTTTTAGAACCATAAGATGAAATTAAATTAAAGCCGAGGACATAATATGTAATTTGTATGATTTTCGAAAATATAAGTGTATTAACTTATATTATAAATTTTGGGAGTATTGAAAATAGCTACAAGTATTTAAATGGCAAGTTTATGAATTTATGTGGCTTAAATGAAAGTTTTAAAAAGGTTGGGGTATTAAACTTAATTACCGAGGGCTTAAGAATTAATTTGGTATATTTATGATATAATATGAGGAAGGAATTAATATTATGAATTTTGGTGAATTTAAATAAGTGTTTAAGTGTTAAAATAACAATTTATAAAGTTTAGGGACTATTTTGTAATTATTGGGAAATATAATGTATTGCCGAAAATTACCTATGATTTTATGGGTTTATTGAAGTATTAATTGTGAAATTAAGTCTTGGTCAAAGTGTTGACCAAAAACTTTGGATTAAAATGATTTATGACATAAAATATTAAGTTTATATAAAGTTTTGGGGTTAAAAGAGTAAATATAGAAACTATATGATTTAGCCGAAGAGCTTATGGGCTTAATTGATAATTTATAAGATTTGTGGTATTAATTTGTAATTACCGAAATAGTAAGAGTATTTGGTGATTTGTAAAAATAAGGTGGTTAATTAATATTTACAAAAGTTAATGAGGGTAATTAGTGAATTATAAAAGTTATAAGGTTATTTGGTAATTTATAGAAGTTAATATAATTGTTTTACAATTTTCTAAATTGATAAGGGTAGTTAATAAATTATAAGAGTATATGGTTATTTGGTAAGTTGTAAAAGTTATCGGGATCAAATATGACTACCAGAAAATAATATGTGGTTATTTAGTAATTTATTAAGTTGTTGGGTATAGTATATAAATACCGAGTTAATAAGATTGGTTTTGTTATTTAATAAGGCAAGGAAGTGAAACTAGGTAATATAATGTATTATGGTATAATAAGGAATATAATATAAGTTTATAAAATAATTTTGGTTATAATAAAAATGACCAAGGGATATAATATAAATGATAAGTGGAAATAATTATAAGTATATAGTTAGTAAGGTATAGAGGTACCGTATAAATGATAATTCATTATCACATGTGAGTTTCACATAAAATAATGAACTGCCAGGTTATCTAGAACCACTGTTAAAATAACAGGGGAAAATAAATAACATACGGAGTTATTATACGACGAGTATAAACACTACAGTGACAGTACCGTAATATTTAGTGAATAGTTATATTAATACTACCGGTATTGCATGTTTAAAAACAGCGTACGGGAAAGGACTACTGAACAGGAGTTTGACAAGCTAGCAGTTTCTTGGTGTACGGTATGTTAATTGTGTGGTCTGAATGTCCTAAGGATTATCCTAAGGTCCAGACATTGTGTGTTTAAATGTTTAAGAAGATATCTATGATTTTATGTGAATGATATTGTATGTGGGATTGCCCAAACTGTTGCGTTGTGTTTTATACGCGAATGTCTTGTGACTAAAGTTTATACATCTAAACTGGAAAAAAAAAGACTAACTGGCCTTTAGGTATTATTGAACCTATCAAGGGTCAAATGTGATAGTCTTATTTCAAGTATTGGTTATTATGTCACTGACAAAAAGGGCTAACTTATAAAGAGAGGAATCCAGATCGTTTCGACTTTCTGGTTGCGCATTGTGATCACTATGAGAGACTCAAGAAGGGAGTCACTCCAAATCCATCAGCCACATTCGGGGATGGCGGAATGCACTGCCGTTGGTGCACAGTTTCGACCGGATCGGTCAATGTATATATTTATCCAGGGCCATAAGGTCAGCTGGTATCGGTTCCTTTGGAACCCAATGGGACACACTGTCCATTTTCACATGTTAATAAGGGTTGTCTTGACAGGACGCCTAAGGCAAAATTAATTGGAAAGGTTAAGTGGTTAGGGTCATGTGACCTACTAACAAGAACAGCTGTTTAATATGTGCACCTTATTTGGGTTGTTGGTGTTGATTATTGTTTGATGTGTATTGTTATGCACTAAATGTTTGCAGGTGAATTGTTATGTGATTGTTCTGTGTCTACTGTATTCCTGTTATTCTTGTAAACCGGATTATCTTGTAATGAATCTAATATCAAGATGGCTAAAATGACTTAAGGAATCTAGAAGACTTAGGACTACATTTAGCATACCAGCATAGTTTGCTGAGCCCTTCATTGGGCCAAACATTTCAGGTCACTGAAGAATACACAAGCCGGAGTGCGGGGAACAGGGTAGCCGCTGTGTTTTTATAAACACTTGTGGATTTGTTATGTATTATATTTTGGAGTTTATTGTACTTCAGTTAGTTGCTCATTTAGTTGGATTTGGTTTGTAATAAGTAGAGTGCTCAGTATCTGTTCATCACAGCGTGAGAAGTTGTAATGTTGGAAAGAGTAAGGATGCCTTGTTACTCACAAGGGTGAGTGACGGCGTGTAACACCAAGGATAGTTAGTTTATTTTCCGTTGCAATTTGCTATTTATTATGCTACGAGTTATGATGTCATTACAGGTTAGGATTAGGGGTGTTACAATGTCCGGCAAGGTCTCTTTTCTATTCTGTACTTATGCCATGCAGAAACTACCCGGCATGGAGTCCGGCTTCAACTGAACTTTTGCCTAGAAAATCATTCCTTGCACAGAAAACTCATAAAAACATAAGTCTTGTACAAATATTATACTTTAACACATAATAAGCATAAATAACATAAATATAACTTTATTTAGATAAATATAATACTAAATCTAGTGCATAAAATATGATAAGTCTGCAGCTTATCAGACATTATTTTCTCCTTGTTCACCAACATTGTATAAGTCCTAAGCACATTCTCACCATGATCTTGAAGTATCCCAAAACACTCATTTGCATTCAAAATCCTCCAAGATATTGCCTAAGTCCTTTTTGCATCATAAAACACCTTAGTGCATGTTTCTTTCTCTAGTAAAATACTTAATCATTCTAAACACTTCCTAACTCACCAAACTCATTTTAAACACCTAAAACTTCTTATACCTTATCTAAATTTTGACATGGGTTCTTCTAGCACATTGCTACACCAAAACACATAGCTTTCACCATTAAACATTCAAGAACACCTAAATCCATCAAGAGCATTCTCACACACAAAACTTCACCAAATTTACACTACATCACAATATAGTGCATTATTTAAATTGCTTGGCACTTAGGCCCTTAAATAACATGGCTCTTAGGCCCATAAATAGCATAAACCTTAAACACTGAATTTCCCACAATATATTTGCCTTTGACCTGCAAATACATACAACAACACATATGTCCTTTAATAATCTCCTTGAGAGCATTTTACTAACTCATTTACCATTAGCTCTTTAAGTAGTTTTAATAAACAACATAAGCTCATTTTCCCTAATGCATCAAACTACATTAGGTTAGCACATTTACCTCTTTTCCTCTCAAACTTCTTTCTTGTTTCCTTGTTTAAAATCGGCAAGGCTTTAGTTACTTGTCAACTTCTAATCAATATACAAGCAATGTAATGAGTATTCAAGCTTCATGCTTAATCTCATTATAAACCCTAAGTTTTACATTGTCTTAAAACATTAAGATAGTTGTTTTACCTTGGTATTGGAAGAGAGTTTGAATAAGTAACAAGAGAGGACTCCACCAAGCCCTTGAATGATTGAAATGAAGCTAGAACAAAGCAAGAGAAAACACCATGAAGAGGTGATTTTCGGTCAACACTAAAACATGAAGGAAATGTTATTTTTCTTGGTTTTTCCTTACCTTGAAGCAAAGGTGATCAACAAGGCATAAAAATATAAGCTCAAGCTCCTTCAATGGTGGATCTCCATGGCACCAAAATGGTGGTCTTGAAGATTTGAGAAGACAAGGTTGAAGAGCTTGATGAGACTAGAAGAGTGGTGGTCTTAGTTTTTGATTTGGTAAATGGAGCTAGGAATTACAAGAGTTTAAAGATGGAGAATGGTGTTTGGGCTGTAGCAAAACCGTGTATGGAGGAAGAAGAGAGGTTAGAGGCGTGAGAAATGAAGAAGGAAACAAGAGAATGAAGATAAGTTAGCTAGTTTAGATATTTAAGTAGTAAAGCAAATAGTACCTTTTACTTTATGACTTTACTTAGCTCATTTTAGTTTAAGTGTGATGAGTCACACAAGAAAACCGGCCCCCATATTATTATAAGGGGTATTTTAGTCTTTGTTGACCAACTAACTCACTTATATTGACTTATGTTATAAACTTGCTTAATTTGGTTACTATTCACAAAACAAGGCACATATTTGTGAAATTTTTGATTTCTCATTGATTTAGACTTCCTAATGTGATACTAAGTAGTACACATGTTAATTAAAGAGTAATGATGGACATTTAGCCATTCAAAACTCATTTACAAGACAATTTTTCAAAAATGTGCTTTAAGACTCCTTAAAGCACATTTTTGTTTTAACTTGTTTTCAATCTTGGTTTTCTTTGGTAATTGGTTTAATTTGTTCATTAACATATAAATAAGGTCTTGGTAAGCTCATTAGGTCTTAACCAAGCTTATCCCAAGCTTAGAGCACATTTTCGCCCATATCGACTTTAAGGTATTTATTTGTATTTACTGTGGTTTAAATTGTTCACTAATGTTTCTAAGGCACTTTTTAGCCTTATTATACCATATTTTAATGTCTAAACCACATACTAAGGTTTGGGGTATTTCAATCTACCCCCTTAAAAGAACTTTGTCCTCAAAGTTCACACTTCCCACATAGCTTTAATATTAGAACACGGGGAATACTTATAAAACAATACTTCCATAGCAACATTAACAACACACTTACATAACATTGGACACAAGGTCCAAACAACAAAACATCATTCAGACTCAACGGTCTGTAACACAACAACATAGACAAGACACAACGGTCTGTAACAACATAACATAGACAATGTATTTAAATACATGTCATACACACATAACCGAAATGGCTCTACCCCCCTTAAAATAGGGGTACGCCCCGTACCCTATACACACAAACACTAAGAAGTAAACAACAACGGGTACTTCGCCTTCATCTTATCTTTCAGCTCCCAGGTGGCCTCCTTGACGTCCTGGTTAGACCAGAGGACTTTTACCAGTCTCACAGACTTATGGCGAGTGTCTCGAGTCTTAGTGTCCAGAATCCGTACGGGAGTGTCCACTGATCACATGGTCGGCTCTAAGGTTAGCCTTTCAGGCTGAAGTACATGAGACAGATGAGACATATATTTCTTCAACTGGGACACATGGAATACATCATGTACCTTACTCAGCTCAGCAGGTAAATCTAGCCTGTAAGCTACCGGGCCTATCCACTCCGTCATAACATAAGGTCCCACATATTTCGGGCTCAACTTGCCTTTCTGGCCAAAACGAAATACTCCCTTCATGGGGGATACTCTAAGAAATACCTGATCGCCCACGGCGAACTCCAGGTCACGTCTGCGCACATCGGCGTATGATTTCTGCCTATCCTGAGCTGCCTTCATGTTAGCCCGGATCTGGCGTACTTCTGACTATACTTGCTCCAGATACTCTGGTCCTATAATGACCGTCTCACTTGACTCATCCCAGCTTAATGGCGTGCGGCATGGTCTATCGTACAAAGCCTGGAAGGGAGACATCTTGATTGAAGCATGGTAACTGTTGTTGTAGCTAAACTCGATCAGATGTAACTTGTCAATCCAGCTGGTCTAAAAGTCAAGTGCACATGCATGTAACATATCCTCGAGTGTCTGGATGGTGCGCTCACTCTGACCATCGGTCTGCGGATGGAACGTCGTACTTAGCTTCAGCTTGATACCAAGCGCTTCCCGTGTGGATTTCCAGTACCTCGAGAGGAATCTGGTATCCCTGCCAGACACAATCGTTTTCGGTACCCCTTGATGTCTTACAATCTCTCTATCGAAGAGTTCTGCAAGCTTTGCCACTTTCCAGGTGTCCTTCATCGGTATGAATCTAGCCACCTTGGTCAGTCGATCAACAACAACCTAAATCATATTCAGACCTCCCCTTGTAGGCGGAAGCCCTACTACGAAGTCCATAGAAATGTCATGGAACTTCCACTCATGCACTGGCATTGGCTGTACCATACCACCAGGCCGTCGGTGCTCAAACTTGACCTTTTGACAAGTGAGACACCTCAACACATAATCGTTCACATCCTTTTTCATGGCTGTCCACCAAAAATATCTTTTCATACCCTTATACATTTTTGAAGCTCCGGGGTGAATCGAAGTCGTAGAACAATGGGATTCACTCAGTATGCGCTCCTTCAGCTCAGCGCTACTCCTCGGAATACATAGTCGGCCATTAAGCCTAATCAGGTCATCATCGTGGAGTCGGAAGTCGTACTTCTGACCCTCGAATGTGCCATCAGTAAGCTTCTGCCTGATCTCCAACATATACTGATCCGTCATCTAAGCACTCCGCACCTCTTCGACTCAATGCGTCAGCTACCACATTTGCTTTACCCTCCTTGTACTGTAAATTGATGTCGTAGTCGTTTAAGAACTCGACCCACCTTCTTTGTCTCATGTTCAACTCCTTCTGAGTGAACAAGTATTTTAAACTCTTGTGGTCAGAATAGATTGTCACGCTTACTCCATACAAATGATGTCGCCATATCTTCAATGCGAAGACTATGGCACCCAATTCTAAATCGTGGGTAGGGTAGTTCTCTTCGTGTTTCTTTAATTGTCGGGAGGCGTATGCCACGACCTTCCCGTGCTGCATCAATACACATCCCATACCTCTGCCTGATGCGTCACAGTAGACTTCAAAACCATCTGGACCGTCTGGTAAAGTCAGGACTGGTGCAGATGTCACAGCATCCTTGAGACTCTGGAAAGAACTCTCACAGTCGACTGTCCACTCGAATGGTGCATCCTTCTTCATTAAGGAAGTCATCGGCTTCGAGACACTGGAGAAGTCCTTCACAAACCTCCTGTAATATCCTGCCAGACCTAGGAAGCTCCGTATGTCAGTAACTGTCTTCGGCCTAGGCCAGCTGCGCACTGCATCTATCTTTGTCGGATCAACAGTGATCCCGGCTTCAGAAATCACATACCAAGAAAAGATACTTGGTTCAACCAAAACTCACACTTTGAAAATTTAGCATAC
This sequence comes from Limonium bicolor, assembly GCA_023374045.1. Taxonomy (NCBI): domain Eukaryota; kingdom Viridiplantae; phylum Streptophyta; class Magnoliopsida; order Caryophyllales; family Plumbaginaceae; genus Limonium; species Limonium bicolor. The sequence goes on along the minus strand of CM041778.1, from coordinate 250,306,417 downwards.
AGCTGATTCTTTCTCAACGTTTGCAACACACTTCTCAGGTGGCTTTCATGCTCACTTTTCGATTTCGAGTACACAAGGATATCGTCGATGAAGACTACCACTAATTTGTCTAACTGATCTTGGAACAAGTGGTTCATTAAGTCCATGAACTTGGCTGGTACATTGGATAAACCAAACGGCATAACCGTAAAATCGTAATGTCCATATCTGGTTCTGAATGCGGTCTTCTCAATGTCACTCTCACGGATGGCAATCTGATGGTATCCGGATCGTAGATCTATCTTAGAGAACACTGATGCTCCTTTCAACTGATCAAATAAGTCGTCGATGCGTGGTAAAGGATAACGGTTCTTCACTGTAACTGCATTCAGCTCTCGATAATCAATACAAAGGCGGAGACTACCGTCCTTCTTCTTCACGAAGAGGACCGGTGCTCCCCATGGTGAAACGCTCGGGCGTATAAACCCCTTGTCGAGTAGGTCTCTCAGCTGTTCCTTGAGCTCTGTCATCTCTGCTGGAGCCATACGATAGGGCGCCTTCGCTATTGGTCCGGTGCCCGGAACAAAATCAATCTCAAACTCTACTTCCCGTGTTGGCGGCATGCCCGGCAGTTCCTTAGGAAATACATCAGGAAACTCCGACACTACCGGCACATCTGGGCTAAACTCTGGGTCTCTCTCTATGTCCTGGACATAGCAGAGGTATATATCATTCCCTCGTCGTAGTTCACGATACATGGCCATGGCGGTGACGACCTGAGTCGAAGGCTCCCTGGGCCTCTGGCGGTATGATATGGTAACCCTAGACGGACTCCAAAGAAGCAGACGATGCTCGGCACACAGGATTCTGCCCTTGTACCGCTCCAACCAGTTCATCCCGACAATCACATCAAAACCAAGTCCCTCGAACTCTATCAAGTCGATCGGAAACTCTTCTTCTCTAATTCGTACAACAACATCTCGGTGGTAGCGGGTACACCTGATCCGCTCTTTCGACGGGAGAGTGACTAGAAAGTCTAGCATCTCTTCACCGTATAACCCCAGCCTCTTCGCAAAAGATAGCGAGATAAATGTATGTGAGGCTCCAGAGTCGAACAAGATCGTAGCGTCCACGCCATTGACTGGAAAGGTACTGGTGAGGATTGTGCCGCTCTTGCCGGCTTCTGCCTCATTACAAACTCCCAGTATACCTCCCATTCCGAGTGCACAGCCTAATTCATTGGCAAACTTCATAAGTATACGGTAACAACACGGTTGATATACTTCCAAAACAACATCTCTTTATTCATTAGCATACTCTTTACACCATAAGTTGGTTCACTCTGTCAACATAACTAACATATACATAACATCTTTAACATACAACTGGCTTCATCAATTACATGGTTACACAAGGCTTAAAACTGCCTGAAAGTCAAATTCAAACGTCCCGGTTTCATATGTGTGGCATTGATCACTGCCGAAGGTGCGGTATTCAGTTTGATCTTTTTGATACCATGGTAAAGCATCCTTGACTGCCCACCCATGATTAATACATCACCTGACTTCAATACTAACTTCTTTGCGAGGTCTCCACGCTTCTGCTCGCCGTACACAAACACTGCGGTATCACCAATGGACCAAGACACCACGGGTACTCCCTTACTTAGAGACTCGGGTGACTCGTCCTTATCTTGGTGTAACCCTAACCGTCCACCTTTTTGGTAGAAGTTCACAATACATAAATCTGTTTTAACACTTGGTATTGAATCCGATTCAACTTGTTGAGCAATTCCCACGGCGTGGTTAACGACCGCAAGGAACTCCTCAAGTATCCTCGGTACAGTTGCTCCGTCTTCAACTCGCTCATCTTAATATGTCTTGGTGTAAGGATTCCAGTCCTTACCCATGCACATCATCTTCAATTTCATCCTCGATCCGCTCGGGTATTCGGGTGTGTATAAACCTCCAGGTGCTGCTCCTAGTTCATTACATCGTCTGATGATGCGGATTTGTGCTTCGGGTGTCAGGTATCCATTTAAGAGCACCATACCTGGTTGGATAACCTGACACTGCTCCATTGGGAACTCGGTGATGCTGATGGTTGTCACTTCAGGGTTTGGTGTGGGCGGGATTGGATAACAGATATTGAAGGTTCCTAAGTTTTAACATTACCTAATTTAGGTATCTTTCACATTATACTTTAACTCTTTACTCACATGGTTGTACAATTAGGCTCACTAACACACATGCATGAAATGCGGTATGCAATCACTTATTTCATTTAACGGTTTAGGCGGTACCTGGTCTAGAAGAGGGTCCTGGTGCCTTAGACCAGTCCACCACATGCAGGGCGGCCTTGCCGGATCCCGACCCCTTCCCCTTCTGGGAATCAATGTACCTCTGATCGGTGGGTGGCTGGTTAGCCGTCTTCGGGCCATCGGTAGTCACGGTGGCCTTACCCTTCCACTGCCCTTAGGCCTTTAGTTTCTGCCATTCGGGTTCTGGAGGCACTCGTAGTCACGATGCCCCAACTTCTTGCAGAATCGGCACTGCACATCATCTCTCTTGCAGTCCTTGCCGGGGTGGTCTCCCTTGCACCACTTGCAGTAGTAGTGGCGATCGGATCCAGAGCCCGTGCTAGCTGCTAACACATCACACATTCAGTACATACTTCACATTATAACATCACACACTTAAACTCGATATTCAGAACTAATTAGTTACCCTTGAAGGGTTGAGAGCGCAGAGGCTTAGCCGCATATGCATAGGTGAGCTGCAACGGCTCCTCAGCAGTGGTGGTCTGGGCCTGGCCCTTGCCGCCCTGTTGCTGTCCTTTCTGGGACTGGGGGTATGGCTTTTTCTTCTTCCCTCCCCCATACCCTTGCGTGCTTTGACCCTCGCTCATGACCTTGCGCTTGAGCGCATTCTCCTCGTCCCTCAGACGGACAGTGATCTCTACTATAGCAACGGCATGATAGCACTCCTATTATTTAGGGTGTTAGTCATGCCCCACAAATCAAACTCACAATTACATTCACACATTGTACATACTTATTCACATCACACTGTGGTTCATTACCTGCAAAGTAGTATATCCGCTCAGCCCCATACCATAGCGTAGGCGGTAGCTCAGTCCGTTGTAGAAACGGTTCACTAGAATCCGGTCTGAGTAACCCAGATCTGGCAACAGGTGGATAAGTCCGATGAAAGCGGAGTAGTACTCATCTACCGTCATCTTATCCCCTTGTCTCAGTTTGTCCAACTCCAGGTGCTTGGCCTCTTGCACGTGTATCGGGTAGTACTTGGCTCGCAGCAGAGCCGTGTACTCCCTCCACTGAAAGGTAGGGTCAGCAACTCTGCCCCCCGTACCAGCTTCCACTAACTCTGTGCCGAATCCTTCAGGTAGTAAGCGGCAAGACGGACCTTGACCTCCTCGGGAACATTCAAGGTCTCGTAGGCGGTCTCCATCTCGGAGATATACGCCTCCAACTTACGTGGATTGGTCTCCCCACTAAACGACGGGGGTCTCAAATCAGCCAACGCCTTGACCCAGTTGGTCTCTCGTGGCGGTGGCGGTGGTGGTTGAACTTCGGGCTGTTGCCCCTGCTGAATCGCAGCTACTAACTGTGGGACCATCTGGGCTACGGCGGCCACTACAGCATCGGCCATGACTTGTGTTGTAGTGTTCTCTCCCTGGTTCCTAGTGTCACCATTACCGCGCCCGCGACCTCTACTACGTGATCTACCTGACATCTGAATTCACACGAACATTCATTAGCATCATGCTTTCAAACTTATCGGTCCAACGGTTGTAACATCTTCCCGACGATAAGGTATTTCCACACTTAGTTAGTGGTTAACCTTTCCATAACTGTTCACTCGAATAACTGTAGCTAGATTTCCTAACTCGGTATATTCCTAAGCTCGGTATTCTAGTCATCAGAGCGATACTTCGCTCTGATACCACTTTTTATAACACCCCTACTACGTACTTAACAATTGACCGAAATCGCAGCGGAAATAACAACTAAACAATAACTAAATGGTTCGGTGCTACAATATCGTTAACCACCCACGTGGTTAACAAGGCAGAATAAATACAAGTGTACCGGTCTGATGATCAGACTCCCGAGCATAGAACTAAAACCATAAATACATAAAATACTATACCGAGTATTTATTTACAACCATCACTGTAAACTGTCACTGTAACGTATTCATTATCCAAATATACCGCCACGGGAGCACAGGCGCATCCCGGGCCTACCAACCAAAATGTATCAAAAGTATTTCATCAACCAAGGATCTACAGCCACTCCGCTTCTTCGATCCTCATCCTGCAAATATAAATATGGAGCCCCTAAGGGGGTCACCAACCCTTGGCTGGTATGGTTAACGCGTAGCCCATCGGCTACCGGGATACGCGCAACTAATTGTCATGATGACATGGCATTCATTTTAAACATACAACGTATATAACATAGCAAGAGTATTGCATAACAACATCACACATAACATACAAGAACGAATCCTTTTAGGAAACGAACCAACACAATTAGATCACATGGAGAGCCTAGAGAATGTTGCCAAACTCATGCTAAGCTTGTTACATAACTCGTTACCGTCCTGTTAAACTGAATGAATAACTTAACTCGAAGGTGCGTCGGATATAGTGATCCAAGCACACCGAACAAACATAGTATGCCCCTGTGGCCTGACGTGAGTCAGTAAAATAGCCTTGGTTAAGCTAAAGGGAAGGTTGAAAACCAAAAGAGAAGACAACCTTAACATACAAAGAGAATCGAACCGGTTATGACATCGACTCCCATACTCACACGCGTGGCCAGAACTACCGGACTCCTCTCTTCCCCGGTCAGCACTTGTTAAAAGTCCCATTGTTGGACTTAATCAACAAATTCACAAGCAAGTGTTTAGGACACGTTAGACTCACACACACAAGGGAAATGAGACACATCTTTCCGATACAATAACTTAAACAACTGTAAACTCATTACATGCCTTAATCTTACAAGGTCATAAACACTCATAAAAACATACAACACATAAGCCGGTGTAAACTGGTAGGCAACAGACTGCAAGAAAACCATACCTTGGTCCTTGCTGCGAACGTGACCCGCCAAGCGTAGTCCCTAAACATAATTAATAATGTCAGTTAATTAACTTATTTAACTTCCGTTTACTAAGCATTTACATGATTGTATGACATGTTCTAATGCCTAAACTCACCCTTGATTACCTTCATTATACCCCCTAGGGTTAACTACTTAAACCACTTTGGTTTGTTTGTTTTTTTTTAACAATTTTTGGTCCGACCGACCTTACCGACCGACCGTACACAAGGTCGGTCCATTCCAGTGACTTCCGGGTTTGAAAAGTTAACACTACGACTGACCTTACAAACTCGGTCCCATGGTCGGTCCATTCCAGAACATATTACCGTCAGGAAATTCTACTCCGACCGACCTTGTAAGTTCGGTCCACAGGGTCGGTCCATTCCCGAAACAATTACCGTATATGAAAGTTTAGACACGACCGACCTTGCAAGTCCGGTCCAAAGGTCGGTCTATTCCAGAGACTTAATCCGTACCAAAAATACAAGCCCGACCGACCTTGCAAGTCCGGTCCCCAAGGTCGGTCCATTCCAGAGACCATTTCTGGTAGGGTAAACTGGGCTTGACCGACCTTGCAGGTCCGGTCCCCAAGGTCGGTCTACTCCAGACCCTTGTTTTTAATTGCCCATTTAACTCCAAACTTCACCTTATGTATCCTAGTATGTTCTAACCTCATATGGGCACTTCAAGCACACCTTAAAACATCCATTAAACTCCTTAAATCAACCATTAAAATCCTCCTCAAGCATTACACAAACTCTTATAAAAGGTTTACACTTGTAATGTTTTTCTACTAAGTTCCTATGTGGTGTTTTATACCTATAACTACCACTATCCCCAAATGTTTTCTCTCCACTACAACATCATCTCCCAAGCATCTCTTCTCTTTAAGCAAAACTCCTTGAATTCCCACAAGTTTACAACTCTACTTACAAGACATTATTTTCTCCTTGTTCACCCACATTGTATAAGTCCTAAGCACATTCTCACCATGATCTTGAAGTATCCCAAAACACTCATTTGCATTCAAAATCCTCCAAGATATTGCCTAAGTCCTTTTTGCATCATAAAACACCTTAGTGCATGTTTCTTTCTCTAGTAAAATACTTAATCATTACAAACACTTCCTAACTCACCAAACTCATTTTAAACACCTAAAACTTCTTATACCTTATCTAAATTTTGACATGGGTTCTTCTAGCACATTGCTACACCAAAACACATAGCTTTCACCATTAAACATTCAAGAACACCTAAATCCATCAAGAGCATTCTCACACACAAAACTTCACCAAATTTACACTACATCACAATATAGTGCATTATTTAAATTGCTTGGCACTTAGGCCCTTAAATAACATGGCTCTTAGGCCCTTAAATAGCATAAACCTTAAACACTGAATTTCCCACAATATATTTGCCTTTGACCTGCAAATACATACAACAACACATATGACCTTTAATAATCTCCTTGAGAGCATTTTACTAACTCATTTACCATTAGCTCTTTAAGTAGTTTTAATAAACAACATAAGCTCATTTTCCCTAATGCATCAAACTACATTAGGTTAGCACATTTACCTCTTTTCCTCTCAAACTTCTTTCTTGTTTCCTTGTTTAAAATCGGCAAGGCTTTAGTTACTTGTCAACTTCTAATCAATATACAAGCAATGTAATGAGTATTCAAGCTTCATGCTTAATCTCATTATAAACCCTAAGTTTTACATTGTCTTAAAACATTAAGATAGTTGTTTTACCTTGGTATTGGAAGAGAGTTTGAATAAGTAACAAGAGAGGACTCCACCAAGCCCTTGAATGATTGAAATGAAGCTAGAACAAAGCAAGAGAAAACACCATGAAGAGGTGATTTTCGGTCAACACTAAAACATGAAGGAAATGTTGTTTTTCTTGGTTTTTCCTTACCTTGAAGCAAAGGTGATCAACAAGGCATAAAAATATAAGCTCAAGCTCCTTCAATGGTGGATCTCCATGGCACCGAAATGGTGGTCTTAAAGATTTGAGAAGACAAGGTTGAAGAGCTTGATGAGACTAGAAGAGTGGTGGTCTTAGTCTTTGATTTGGTAAATGGAGCTAGGAATTACAAGAGTTTAAAGATGGAGAATGGTGCTTGGGCTGTAGCAAAACCGTGTATGGAGGAAGAAGAGAGGTTGGAGGCGTGGGAAATGAAGAAGGAAACAAGAGAATGAAGATAAGTTAGCTAGTTTAGATATTTAAGTAGTAAAACAAATAGTACCTTTTACTTTATTACTTTACTTAGCTCATTTTAGTTTAAGTGTGATGAGTCACACAAGAAAACCGGCCCCCATATTATTATAAGGGGTATTTTAGTCTTTGTTGACCAACTAACTCACTTATATTGACTTATGTTATAAATTTGCTTAATTTGGTTACTATTCACAAAACAAGGCACATATTTTTGAAATTTTTGATTTCTCATTGATTTAGACTTCCTAATGTGATACTAAGTAGTACACAAGTTAATTAAAGAGTAATGATGGACATTTAGCCATTCAAAACTCATTTACAAGACAATTTTTCAAAAATGTGCTTTAAGACTCCTTAAAGTACATTTTGTGTTTTAACTTGTTTTCAAGCTTGGTTTTCTTTCGTAATTGGTTTAACATGTTCATTAACATATAAATAAGGTCTTGGTAAGCTCATTAGGTCTTAACCAAGCTTATCCCAAGCTTAGAGCACATTTTCACCCATATCGACTTTAAGGTATTTATTTGTGTTTATTGTGGTTTAAATTGTTCACTAATGTTTCTAAGGAACTTTTTAGCCTTATTATACCATATTTTAATGTCTAAACCACATACTAAGGTTTGGGGTATTTCAAAGTTGATGCAAGTAATTAATCTGGCTTTTTTATATATATTTGCAAAGCTATTAATTTATTATCCCTTTGAGAGACATGATAAACATACATTATCTTTAACTTTGTGGCAAATTAGTATACCTATATTTTTTAAACCATAATACAAATGATACTTAGTTTGACAGGTTTATAAATAAATTCTATTATATTGAGTTTATAATCAAGTCCGAATACGCAACTTAACAGAAGATTAATTGTTGAGGTCGTATGGCAAAATCCCATATGCCATAAACCATTAAAATACTTCTAAATCTGGTGACTAATTAACCATAACTATTTTAGCAAAATTAGGTTGTAGATTAATGTCAGATACAATAAATCACAACGTTAAAAATCATTCGCTAGAAGTACGTGATAATGTCACTAAAAATACTAATAATTTTTTATATAATAGATAAAATTATTAAAACATATATAATTAATTACTATTATTAAATAATTTATAATAGTCTATACATCTTGAAAATTTATTATAAAACATTTGATGAATTAACATTTCTAGGGTATGTCTAGGTTTATGGTATCTTTTTGTAATTCATTTTCAAACCTTTATGACGTTTTAATTTCTTGATAGGTATTTAGGATTTGTGATCTTGAGTAATCTTTTTTAACTTTTTCTACACTTTATAATGTTGCCACTAACTCGATAAATTTTTAGGGTTTGTGGGTTTAGAACACTACAAACCTTAAAATAAGTCTTCGACATTTTAACTCTTATAGGGTGGTTTTTAGGGTATGTGGTGTAGGGTTTTTTTAACTCATTCTATACTTAAGGGTTTAAGGTTTAGCATTTATTTTTTCCTGATGATTATAAATATTTACTCAACCTTCTATAATTGTTCCCATTACTATTATAAAAAGATGACACTAAATGTTATATATATTTTTTCTCTTGGCCGTTCTCATTAAACATCGTGTATAAGAATATTTTCTTAACATGTACTCCGTCCTTTTAAATGTAAGTCGTTTTGGAATTGAAACAGGATTGAAAAATAAACCAGATTCATCTTCAAAACGACTTACATTAAAAATAGGAGGTAGTATCACTTTACAAAGCTTGACTTATTGATGTTTAGAAATAATGAGTTGTTGGAGTCAATTTTACTTATTCATTTAACCACGGTTTTTATGTATGCATGATAATTTATAAATGTTTCTACCGTTGATTAGAAACATGTACACAACCTTCTATAATTGTTTCCACTATAATGGAAAAGATAACAATAATTGTTATAGTATATCTTTTCCTTTTGCCGCTCTTATCGAATCATTGTGTATATGAATAATTCTTATCATTTATCATTTTACAGAGCTTGACTTATAGATAAACATGAAGGATATAAACATTTGGACACGATAAGCTGAGTTGTTGGAATCAATTTTACGTATTCATTTAATCTTGATTTTTATGTATCCATGATAATTTATAAACATTTCTACCGATGATTAGAATATGTACCCAACCTTCTATAATCGTTTTCATGACTATTTTAAATAGATGACACTAGCTATTATATATCTTTTTATCTGGTCATTCTTATCGAATCAATGTGTATAAAATAATTTTCTTACCTTTTATCAGTTTATAGAGCTTGAATGATTGATGAGCATGAAGGATATAAGCGTTTGGAAATGATAAACTGAGTTGTTGGAGTCGATTTACGTATTCAATTAACCGTGTTTTTTACGTCTTCACGATAATTTTTAAAAGTTTCAACAGATGATTAGAAACATTTACACGGCCTTCTACAATCCTTTTCATCACTATTTTTGAAAATATGACACTAACTATTATACTATCTTTTCCCTTGGTCTTTCTCATTGAATCATTATGTATACAAATATTTTCTTAGCATTTATTTGTTTATAGAGCTTGATTCATTGATAAACTTAATGACTATAAATGTTTGAAAATGAAAATTGAGTTGGTAGAGTCAATTTTACATATTCATTTAACCTTGATTTTTATATATCCACGATAATCTATAAACGTTTCCACTGATGATTAGAAACATGTACACAACCTCCTATAATCGTTTCCATCACTATTATAAAAAGATGACACTAACTGTTTTATATCTTTTCTCTTCAACGTTTTATTGAATCATTGGGTATATGAATACTTCTTTAGCATTTATCCATTTACTGAGCTTGATTCATTGATAAACATAATGACTATAAATGTTTAAAAACTAAAATTGAGTTGGTGGATTCAATTTTACATATTCAATTAACCTTGATTTTTACATATCCATGATAATCTATAAACGTTTCCACTGATGATTAGAAACATGTACACAACCTTCTATAATCGTTTCCATCACTATTAAAAAATATGACACTAACTACTTTATATCTTTTCCCTTCACCTATTTCATTGAATAATTGGGATACAAATATTCCCTTAGCATTTATCTGTTTACAGAGCTTGATTTATTGATAAACATAATGACTATAAATGTTTGAAAAAAAATTGAGTTGGTGGAGTCAATTTTACATATTCATTAACCTTGATTTTTACATATCCATGATAATCTATAAACGTTTCCACTGATGATTCTAAACATGTACACAACCTTCTATAATCGTTTCCATCACTATTATAAAAAGATGACACTAACTGTTTATATCTTCTCCCATCACTGTTTTCATTGAATCATTGGATATATGAATATTTCCTTAGCATTTATCTGTTTATAGAGCTTGATTCATTGATAAACATAATGACTATAAATGTTTGAAAATGAAAATTGAGTTGGTGGAGTCAATTTTACATATTCATGAACCTTGATTTTTACATATCCACGATAATCTATAAATGTTTCCACTGATGATTAGAAATATGTACACAACCTTCTATAATCGTTTCCATCACTATTATAAAAAGATGACACTAACTGTTTTATATCTATTTCATTCACCGTTTTCATTGAATCATTGGGTATATGAATATTTCCTTAGCATTTATCTATTTACAGAGCTTGATTCATTAATAAACATAATCACATAAATGTTTGAAAATGAAAATTGAGTTGGTGGAATCAATTTTACATATTCATTTAACCTTGATTTTTACATATCCACGATAATCTATAAACGTTTCCACTGATGATTAGAAATATGTACACAACCTTCTATAATTGTTTCCATCACTATTATAAAAAGATGACGGTAACTGTTTTATATCTTTTCCCTTCACCATTTTCATTGAATCATTGGGTATATAAATATTTCCTTAACATTTATCTATTTACAGAGTTTAACTGTAACACCCCAACCCGAAACTCCACAACCTGAACGATGATAGCTCCCAACTTCAACTGATTATGCAGCGGAATAAATACAAAAAAAAAAAAACGGGTGGTGCTACAACGCCGTTAGTCACCCATGTGACTAACAAGGCTAACTCCAATACAACTTACAAATGATATAGTCTGAGCACTGAATACAAACCAATTAAAATAATAAAAGCTAATAGAAAAAGTACAGAACTGTAAAATGATACAAATAGTAATAATCTCATGTCTTAATTCTACCCCACCTACACTCGGTCGGGTAATCTCTTCTTTCTTCATGTACCTATGAATGGTTGGCCATGAAACGGCTCAGCAAAATAAATTGCTGGTATGAACCCGTGCAGCCCATAAGCTAGCGGGCCACGCACGACTACTTTGTCGTAAGCATGCAGTTCATTTCTATCAAACACTGAAAACATGCAGTATATATAATTCATACAAGTAGCCATACAAGGTCAACACCATCACAAAAAGAAACATGACAGCAGAGGTCAAGTTAGTTATTTAGTTTTGGAACGGGTATGATAAACCCTTCAGACGAGATAAGACTCTCGCGTTAATGGTCGGGTAATTAATCCCGCAGGAGAGAACGTAGTCAACTCCTGTACTTAAATATAGATGTGGGTATCGTACCCTCGAGAGAGTGAAATCTTTCTCTCAACTTCAAAATCATATGTGGGTATTGTACCCTCGAGAGAATGCAGTCCTTCTCCCAGCTTAAAATGTTCCGGTACTAACCCAGTGAGTGGACAAAGTCTACACCCAAAACCACCGTCTTGACGTATACTGTATTTGAGGGACCTGCGACAGGTACAGCCTCCATATTTGTATGCATGGCCAGAAACATCTGGGCTCCTCGCTTCTCGTAGCATCGAATATGTTAGACGTCTCGCAAGGACGTTAATCAAGCATATTGTTGTATATTGTCAGTTGTCACGCTTAAGGACAACGACGTTGTTTATAAAGGAAGTTAGTGAGAAACTTGAGTACAAGTTCTCGGTATAATAACACGTAGGTATTTAATCCACTAGTAATGTAGAGTTGCATGCGTGGCACACACACGTTATAGTTAGTATCGTTCACGCACATAACATAACTTAGCAGTGCACAAAATAATCACAACGATACACAAACGCAGGTGCAACATATTACATGCAATTATCTTGGTCGTTATTTCACACAACAGATAACACACAAGCCGGTGTAATCCGTTAGCAAACAGGTTGCAAGAATCCATACCGTTCACCGTAGATTGTACTTGTTTAGTTCCCGGTCAACGTCTGGCCAAACAATGTCCTAGAATAGGATTAACTGAGAGTCTTAATTTATGTTACTCTCGTATAATAATGTTATCATATCATGAAATGTGCTCGTATTCGTTATTTCATGTGAGGTTTATTTTTAGCGGTTAGATAATTTCTTTTAACCTCTTAACCTTATTTATGTTTAAGGTTTACCTATATAAGTTAAACCATCGTAGTCTTTACTTATAAGACTTATATTGTATGGTAATCCTTCTTTAATTACCTCCAGTATCTTATATACCGCATCAATTATTTTCTCTTAACTCATATAATTTCCTTGAATGTATTTTTGTATAAACAAGTATTATTCACATGACATATTGTATTTGTCCAAACGACATGACAATTTACAATTTCATCAATGACATTTATTAGTCACATGTTAATTAATTCTCCTCTCAACTTTATATTTACTTTACAGTAATTCCCAAGTATTATTTGGTGTTCACACATTAAATTCCTTATATTCATTTCCCTTTGATTTACTTGGAAATCTTAAATGTATATATTTATATAAACATTATTTTATGATAAATGTTTATAATTGTCTAAATGACATAACAACTTTTTAAATTCTCAAATTGTACCTAGCTACATGTCACGCATGGGTGTATTATCCCCATATCTTTGTTAATTACAAACTAACCCCAAGTAATATTATTTCTTTACAAATAAATTTCTTATACCTTTATAACATATAGTTTTAATTTATTAAATCCTTAAATCATATTTTTCTTTTCTAAATCTTCTAAATATCCATATAGGACCTACAAATATTTTAATCCCATAAATACACTATACTTTTCGGTTATTATATTATAACCACATTTATTTCATAAACTCTACATTATACTCCAAAATACATTATATTACATAGTTTTATCTTCTTAATTAATTATTTCTCAAAGCCACCACTATAAATTCGGTAATTAATATTTGAACACCTTAGCTTTTATAAATCATCAATTAGCCACATTAATTTTCAGCTTTGTCATTCATTTTCTTATAATTACTTTTTAACCCCAAAAACTTTATATAAGTTACATATCCACTTATATACTATAGTTTTAATACTTAATTTCCTTAATTTCGAATGGTACATAAAATTCCATTAATTATGCTTCCGCCCCAAATTAAATTCTTGATTTACATATAAACTTTTATAAATTACAATTTCACCCCAAAACTTTTATAAACTTATTATTTTATGTCATAAGTCATTTTAACCCAAAGTTTTCGGTCAACATTTTGACCAAAGCCTAATTTCATACTTAATACTTAATATACCCAGAAATATAATATATTATATATCTATATATATATATATATATATATATATATATATCTTGGTTTTACACTAATCTTTCCAAAATTACAAAATAGCCCCAAAACATTATAATTGTTATTTTAACTTCTAAACACTTATTTAATTTGACAAAATTCATAATATTAATTCTTATACTATAATATGTCATAATTATGCCAAGGACACATATTATTCTCGGCTTCCATAAACTTTACCCCAAACTTTCTAAAAATCACATTTTTACCACATATCTTATTAAACTAGTCATTTAAACACTAGTAATTATTTTTAACTTACCCAAAACTCTTAATATATGTTTATATACTTATATAGCTCATTAAAACTTATTTTTCACCAATAGTACTCGGCTATAATTATTTGGTGCCATATAATTTAAAAAGTTGATTTATAACTTATAATAATTATACATAAATACATATGAGCCATATATCTCAAGTAAAAATTATTGTAATGTCTTAGACATATTTTTAGCTCAAAATGGAGTAATTTCCTCCTTGATAATTCAGCCATAGATTAAACTCTTCATAAATAATTTTGTGACATAAAATTATATCTTATGGTAACAACTTTAGCTTAAGAGTTATAATTATGTTCTTGGTAAATAACTCACCATTTTCAGCCTTAATTAATTGGAGATGTGTACAAAATTTTTGTACAAAATTTATGAGCTTAAACAAAACTTTAAACATTAAGTATTATCTTAATAAACTTACTCTTAATCAAAGATGATTAAGTACTTGATTTCTCCTTGAATTCCCAAGCTTCCTCCAATGGAGTTTGATGCTTCCATTTTCGGTTTCCATACATGAAAGGAAGGGGTTTAGGAGTTGGATCTTAACAAAGATCTTAAGTAGAATTTATAAGATGTTTTCCAAAGGATTTACCTTAGGTATTTTACCTTATAATTTTGGTACACCTATAATAGATGGAGATCCACTTTCCTTCATGAAAATTAATGAATAAGACATTGGTTTAGAAGATAGAATTTTCGGTTATATATATTAGAACCTTAAGGAATATTCAAGCATAAAAATACCTTAAGTTAACCTTGAATGCTCCTTGGCTTAATTGTTGATTCAAGACACTTCTTGGAGCATGAATGCTAGCCGATTTTGTAACGCCCCTATTTTACAATAAATGCAGCGGAATATAAAATCTCTACTGGCGTTTACAGACCATCGGGTTTCAAACACCCGGCACCAAACCTCACCAATTACAACTTATAAAATTACAAAAGCTACGGTCTGAACTCGAGAAAAACAACATAACATAACTACTAGTAAAATAGAGTAACTCTCCACAATTCCTAATTCCCATCCCAATCACTCATGCTCTTCGTGGCCACCTGTATAAACAATTTATACCTGCAAGATGAAACCAAGAAGCCCACCCCGGGAGGGGTGAGTCAGTTGCCTGGAATGGAACTGGTACAATTCTCCAAAACAATCATTAAAACATAACTCTTCCAAATAAACAGTAACTTGAAACTAAACTCTTGAAAGTAAAACAGGGAAACAAGGCACTTTAAAATCACCAAGCCAAAGATAACAAGTTAAGGATAAAGATAAATAATAGAAAAGGTAAAGTTAGTGAAACAAAACCACACCATGTGTTAGTGGACATCCAATGCCTTGGTTAAACCCAATTCCCGTTAGGAGTAGAAAGACTCAGATAGTCACAAAGGACTAGGAATGATAAGATAGATCCAAGAACCAATAACTCAAGAATGGAATAATTCAACTGGGAGAGATGGCCCCCACCGCCAAGTACGTCCTTTTAGGACAGGGGATATACAGCCCCTCACTGTCTACAATGTCCCTTTGGGACAGGGGATATGCAGCCCCTCACTGTCTACAACGTCCCTTTTGGGACAGGGGATATACAGCCCCTCACTGTCTACCACGTCCCTTTTGGGACAGGGGATATACAGCCTCTCACTGTTACCATTGAAGACGCGCGCACGTCGAAACCTCAAGAACCAGCTCATGGATGAAACGATATCCAGAGTCAAAAGAAGAATTTACCAAAATTGACCTTTTCCAAATTCCCACCAGAACACTAACTACCCAGAGCAATACCAAAACACTCAGTCCTACAGAGTGTAGAAGCGTAAACCCTAAGCAGTCAATGTCTAATGGAACAACCAAATAGAAGGAACCAATACCCAAGTGAGTTCCACATTCAAGGCTCAGTTAGTCACACAAGCTGAGTTAGTCACACAACCATTTCCTTTTAAAAATTCCTCTTAAAGCCAGTTAGCGTTTTCCAAAACATTCCACAAGTCAATCAGCAAAAATATCGGAGTACGAGAAATCGTACCTGGTCAACGCTATAGCAGTTCTAGTAAACTCGTGCAAACATTCAACAATTCTCTGAGGAACATTGAAGATAACTTACTATCAATAACCTGTACCCTATGTAAAACTTAAATAAATTCCTCTCTCTTATTTCCAAATCTCAATTATCTTATAAGCCCTCGCTTAAATGTTATGTGTAACTTTGACTTATTTTAGAAGGTTCTATAGCCCAAGGTTGTAGGATCAAGAAATGTATTTTATTAACACCTGCTAACTGTCCACTCCTATCCACTTTATTCATATTTAACCACAATCCTCACATTCAAGACTTTTGAGACCTTTATAACATAAATGTGTTTATATTATATAATTAAATCTAAGAATTTCAATAATAATCTTAAGCTCAATACCTTTATTCCTAATTTAGAATAAACATTGTATTATGACCTATGATGGACTGATCTCAGAATACTATACCATTATCTCACAATGTAAAGATTATGTATGTAAACAATATCTACTAGACAACCCATTATGATTAAGTCTTTCCCTTAACTTAACTAAGATTTACATCTTGTATATTGGAACCATAATCACTGGTGGAACGGAAGCCTTTAATGACGGTGGTTTAATCACGGCTTTAACAGAAACCGTAATTAATATGAAGGCCGGAGTTAATTAACGACGTTTATTGAATTAACCGTAAGCAATAATCGATCGGAGGTAGGCGCGCCTTTTTTAGGACGGACTTTAGATGACGGTTATCAGTGAAACCGTAATCTAAAGTCCCGTGTTGACGCGCGCTTTACGGTCAACGGACTTTAGATTACGGTTTACTAATAACCGTCAGCTAAAGTCCGTCCTAAAAAAGGCGCGCCTACCTCCGACTGATGGTCAACGACGTCGTTTTCACCTGACGCCAAATATTTCCCGTGTTATTTGATTTTTTCGACGCCGCGCGTAATCTAAATTATAGTTAACGACGTCGTTTATCAGTGTATTTTAGATTAAAAATAACTTTATATTAATGTGTTACATATGTTTGATCGAATAAGACTCATGGCTTAATGGCCGTGGGTACATGAGTCAACACCATCGATCTTGAGTTCGAAACCCAGCATAGGCCAAATAATTTTCGCGCTGTTTTTTTTTATTTCGTTACACTTTAGATTACGGTTCTTTAGGAACCGTCATTTAAAGTGTGACTTTACATTACGGTTTTCATGTAAACCGTAATCTAAAGTCCTTTTAACTACAACATTTGCCCGTTTACTCTGCACACTGTACTTACAGTAACTCTTCTTTCGTGCTATCTTCCTCACTGAAATCGCCTCCTCTCTCCCGTCACCTTGCTAACGGCCATCGCCGCCGTCGCTCCCACCACCTTTGTCACTCCCATCGCCGCCGGTCACCACCCATCTACCACTGGTTTAATACCCCGGATCTTAAAATGGTGATTTAATTACTCTAATAAGATTATTAAGGGCCTAATTGTGCCTAGAGAGTATTGGTAAAAAGAATAAAACCAAAAGAAAAGAGGAAATGCGTTAAACGCGAAAAACGCTAAAATGCGCATTAAATGAAAATAAGAGATATATAATCTCGTAAGGGTCCGAGATGGATTCCTAAGGCTTAGTTAGGCCTAATTAGTATACGGGAATGATTCCCGAAGGAAACGGATCCAAATAAAGGGTTAAAACGCTAACGGAGTTTTTAAGCACGTTTTTCGAGAAAACCCGAAAACGTGACTTTAAGTGGTCAAACGGACCCGTAAAAATTATAGTTGATTAAATAACTATAATTAAGTATTAATGGAAGCTTAATAGCCATTAAAAATAAAGAAACAAGAAAAATCCGAAAAACGGGCCCGGTTAGTGAATAGTGCTAAACCGGGTAAAATAACGAGCGTTTTCTGTCAGAATCCGAAAAACGCTCCAGCTTAATATTGTAGGGACCGGTTTTAATTGGTACTCATACATGCCTTTAAATAAACAAGCTAGTTTATTTAGTCACAAAAGGACAAAATATTAAAGTAAAGGGAGTGAATAGTTAAATGAGACATTAATACCCTCACTCCCCATTCTCTTCTATCTCTCACGATAATTTCTTTCCCCACCAGAGCCCTTCTTCTTCCTCCTCTGTCAATCGACGATTTCACAAGTGAGCACACAGCCCACCTTCTTCCTCCATTAACTCACTCATCTCTTCACCGAATCGCACAAATTGCCACCGTTAGATTCGTATCGGCGAGGGCTACGTTTTGTACCCCTCAAAATCTTGTTTCCTCCACCTTCACTTCCATGGGTGTTGGAGCTTTTGAAGCTAGAAGAGCTTATTTTGACTCTCCATCATCTCCTTAATGCTCTAAGGTAAGAATATAAGCAAAAGTTCATCATTCCTAGCTTGTTCTTGCAATTTGGAAAATTTTCCCACGTTGAAAATTTCTTCCTTTCAGTCGGTTTCTTCATGTCCTTGAGGAGTGGTGGAACTTCATCATTTTGATTGCCTAACTCTCCATTTGGATACATTGAGGTAATCTTTATGTTAAAACCCTAAAAACTAGCACTTGTAATACTAGTTTTTGTGAGGAAGAAATTGAATTAATAAGCTCAATATGTGGATATGGGGATATGATTGTAGATGGCAATCTAGACCCTCTTGTGTGTAGTGACAACAAGGAAAGAAAGAGAGAGCAAGAGAAGGAGAAAGAGAGAGAGGTGAAAACCGAAAATAAATGAGGTAAAGAGCTTACCTTGTGTTAGTTTTATTTGGCTTGTGAAAACTGATTTTAGAGTTGAATTAATGCTCTTGAATGGGAGTAGTTACGATACTACAATGATGTTAGTTGAATGAGATTGTTTTTAATGTGGTTTAAGTGTGCAAATAAACCTAGAAGCTAAGTTAGTGAATATGTGAACAAGAGGGAATTTGGTGCATTGTAGTTGTGTGTGTTTCAATAAACAGGGATGAAGGAGTGTTTACGAGCTGATTTAAGTGTGGTGAATATGCTTAAGAAGTAGGCAAGTGCTGTCAAAATTTCCTTGGAGATTATGAACTTGGGTGTTTTATTATAAGGATGAAACTAGGTGTTTAAGAGGTGCTAAGTGAGTGGTTATGTTTTGACAACCTAACTAGAAGAAGAGTGTGCTGAGAGCAAAATAATGTTATTTGGGTGCTAGTTATGGCATCAGTAGGAGAGGTTGAATGGCTCAAAGAAGAAGCCAAAATCAGTGCAATCAGATAGAAAAACAAGTGGAAAACTAGCTTTGTAAGTGTAAGAGTTTAAGTAAAATTAGCTAGATTGGTGAGTCATTTGGTGCTTGTTTAAGGTGATTAAGAAGGGTAATTAGATGCTAAAACATGTGGATTTTAGTTGGTGAAGATAGGTTGATCAATGGGCTAAGGGATAACCTGTAACAGAATTGGAAAATGCTGAAATTGCAAAATCTGTAGCAGGGTCCGGGACCTAGTCCATGGACAAAGTCCCGGACCACCCCTGTTTTCATACCGAGAATTCATCCCAGCACTTGGTCCGGGACTTGAGAGATGGGTAAGGTCCCGGACCACCCCATCTAAATACGCCGAGAGTTGCCTACCATGTTTGGTCCGGGACTTGAGTTTGGTACAAGGTCCCGGACCACTTGTTAAAATCAGCCGAGAATTATACCTTGTAATGGTCCGGGACTTAGGGTGGGAACCAAGTCCCGGACCACCCCCAAAAACCAACAGAGAGCATTTTAAGGTAGGAAATGATGGGGGTTTAAATGTTAATGATGTTATAAGATGTTAAGACCTTGTTTGGTGACATGTAAAGGCCCTAGGAAGTGTAAGAAAGTGTAAAAAGTGATTGAGAAGTGAGAACTCAAATTAACAAGAGTAAAACCGAGTTAACGGGATAACGGGGAAAGTACGGGAGTAACATTTAATTATGTTCCGTATGAGCTTAGTATTAACAGTAATGTTTGAAACATTATCAGAGAATCGTGCGTGCCCCGAGCATGGTGAGATGACACGGTAAAAGTAAAAACCCCGGTGAAAGGTATGATTTTCTCATACTCCGCGTGCTAACCGAGTTACGTTGATTTGTGTGTTGTGTGCCGGCTTAATAAAGATTAAAGCATGAAAATAATCCCTTGTTTGATTATGTATGTCATGTTGTATGTTGAATGAGCTAACATACTTGTATGCCGGTGTGGTCTAACTTAGTGTAAAGACCGACACATAGTGAGTAACGTTTGGCTAGAGACCCGTAGATCGGGTCGATGCTTATGATAACGAAATTGTGCAAACACACAAACTATCCGTTAAAGTATAACGATAACGCAAACATATAACTCCCTAGAATGTGAGGAGAAGTACGGGTTGAGTAAATACCCGATAATGGTCAGAAAACCACATTGAAACAATCCACGAAACAAATGAGAGTGGAAAGATAAGTAGACCTCCTTCAAGAGGATTTAAGATAGTTCGAAGATGTGAACTAGTGAAGAAGGTAAAAGAGACCTGAGGGATTAGTAACTCCCTTGAGACATGGTCGACCTCCTATATGAGGATTTTACCTGATATATAAAATAACCGAAAGTATGAGTAAAGTAAATGTACGGGTAACTCTTAAAACCTAAGATTAACCAAACTTAAGTAATGTTTCCAAAGTCATTAGAAACATCGAGAGTGATGCTTTAGACTAATATACATAATATTACTATATCTCCGAGAGAGGAGTGTATGGGAATGTGAGTAGTCCGAGAGTAGTCGGACCTAAGTAAAAGAGATAGGAACTAAGAGAGAGTTCCGTGAGCTAGTTGAACCTTCCCACCATGCTAGACCCAGAGTAGGGTCGAAACCGGGGAAGTAAGACTACGCTAGAGAGCCATGAGTTTTGGCCTAAGTATGTATTAAGAGTAACAAGCGTGACGTAGGAGACCTGTAGCGTCTCGAGAATCTACAAGAGCTTGAGTATAAATAACCCAAGGGTATGGGTGAGATAATGAGTATAAATAACCCAAGAGTATGGGTGAGATAATGAGAATAAGTAACCCGAGAGTGTGGGTGAGTATAGTACGAGTAGCCAAGAGAATGGGTATGTATATGAATAAGTAACCCGAGAGAGCGGGTGAGGTAATGAATAGGTAAACAAGGCATAGTGAGGAAAAACCCTCAAGGCCTAAGAGTAACCAGATACAACTAACAACCTTGTTATGTTAATTAGGAATTGTGTTCCATGATTGGATGTAAATTCCTTGAGCATTACATGTACTTATTGTATTGCTATAATGCATGTTGTTTGACTAATGAACTCCATGTATATCCGACTAAGTGGTCGGCGTACCCCGGTTAGCGCTCGGGGTATGCGAATTTCATATGCAGCGTTAAGCTGAGCCCCTAGGGGCGATGTTTTTATTTTACAGGTACACCGAAGATGTTACCGTTCGAGAGTAGGACGGGGTCGGTGGGTTACATGGGTAGTAGTTTAATTACTTATGTATTGAAGGAGGTGTAAGACCAAATATGTTGTCGGCATCCATTTATTGTAGACTCGGTATAGTAAAGAAATGAGTTGAGTATTGTACTTGTATTGTGCGTTCGGTTGTTCCAGTCCATCAGACCGTTACTGTATGTGAGATAGGCCTGGTTAGCCATATGGGTGGCTAACGGCGCTGTATCACCCTCTGTTGTATTTAGAGTTCCGCTGCGAGATTTATTGGTAATTGTGACGGTTTAAGAGGTAATGACGAGATTAGCAGTTGGGGTGTTACAAAAATGGTATCAGAGCGAAGTATCGCTCTGATGACTGGAAATACCGAGCTTAGGAAATACCGAGTTAGGAAATAGAGAATTAGGGCTAAGGGTTGAGCGGTAGCGTGAGAGATGCGCTAGATAGGAACTTCCAGTATGATCTGGATACCTACAATACCATACCCGCCCTCCACAACCCCCGTATTGAAAGCTTGGGGAAGAACGTCAGAGAGACGGGGAAACCCAATCTGGCACTTATTTAATACTTCAATATGAACCATAACCTGTCATGTGGTAGATCCTGAGAACCGGAAACCCCGGAGGCGGATCCCGCTAGAACGACAATAACCGCACTTAATGGCGGAAGATTGAGAAATCCTAATCCAAGGAGACCAGAAATTGTGGCAGCCTGGGGCGACATGCTTAGCAGTCGCGAGAACCCAGCTGGTCGAGCAGCAGTGAGAAGGATGCACCAATCGTGCGACAAGACGGACTTATGAGAACTAACGAGAACCGGGACACATGTCTACGGACCGCCATAGTTAACTAATACCACCAATGGTATACGTATTGACTGAGAATCTAGTCAAAGGTAGATGCACCCACCCTGCCACACCCGAAGAGGTTGCGATACCCAGCGGGCATAGCTTAGACAGCTACAAGTATAACTACGGGATATACCCGAATAGGACTACAGCAGTAGTGCCTAAATGACTTAAACCTCGGTAACCACTGTAGAGACGTGGGAACGAGCAACGAGGTAGAATATAGAACTAAGTAATTAAGGGACTCCGAGAGTGGAGAAGCACCTAAATGGATGACAGTCATGTCAAGATGAACAAGTAGCAGCTTCGACGAGCAGTTATCCGACCAAAGGATCAAAGGAAGAGCCAACAAGGCTACCAAATTCAATGAGAACGATACCGTGACCGGTATAAGTTAACCCAAAAACCGCCTGTACCGCGCACTTGCCTCGGCAAGTGCAGTAATAACGGGACCGTTAAGAAGAATCTTAACAAGTGACAAGTACTTGACAAGTACCAAGGTGGCGAACGAAGCCAATACGGTAAAACAAACCTTAAGAATTGTGAAAAGAAACCTTGAAAAGGCCTAACAGCCTAATCACTGTATAAAGAACGTACCAGTCGGCGAGAAGCTCGACTCGGTAAAGAACAGTCGGCACTGAAATGCCATGAAGATCTTACTTTCAAACCCAAGTTTTTCTTTCAAACATAATTTTTTTTTCCAAAACCCCCAAATTTTTAAACTGAACCAGAGAACCACGGTAAGTTATCAGAGGATGATATAAGAGGAGTTGGCGACAGAATACTTCACCTAGGCGTGTGACCGACACTCCAAGTGTACACAAACGAGACATGGAACGACGCACTCCGAAGGAGCTTGCGGGCCTGACCGACCAATTATGAGTTAGTCGGGTAAGTGGTAACGTATCAATAAGATACTCCATGTATGTATACAAGTAGAGTACGGTACACGGGAAGTAGCCCACTCCATACTACGGACGAAAGAGCCAATTCAAACCAAGACAGTTGGACACCTCGAATGATCGAAGAACACAAAGAAGTTTACGAAGCTAAAGAGTCTAGAAACCAGTAAGGTAACGGACCTAAGGACATAGCGTGGAGAAGTGCTAGAAGCACAGAGTATTAGGTATAGACATTGGATATGCCTTAGGAAATACATAATGACTGGGTGAATACCAGTGTAAACAATACGGCGAATGCCTAAATGACTTATTGATGTACGATAAACGGGATAGAATTCCCACATTATACCTCACTGAAGAGAATAATGACCTGACCAAGAAGGTTAGAAGGTACCAAGGATCTACCCAATAATGGGAGACATTACAACCCTAAACGGGATAGTCAAGGACATAGCCGCAAGGCGAAGTCACAACTGAACATAACATAAGTACAAGCCAGATGTAATGACATTACTCAGTAACACCCAGGAGCAATCCGAGAAGGGTGCCGGAGTCAACAGTAGTTGAACGAAACATCGTGTTGAGAACACAAGTGTTTAAGCAAACACTCGGGTAGAACCCGAAGGGATCCCTCGTGACACGGGATACCCTAAATTGCCAGAGGGCATGAATTATTATTAAATACAAAAGGGCCTTCCATGTCCGGAAGTGTGATGAGATAACCATATCAAAGAGCCCAGAAATACCTCCTAACCATTTAATGGCATACGGAGAAGAAAACCTATATAAACAGCCGCATGGAGCATGACTCGAGGCAAGGTGGCTTGTAAGCCGATAAAACCAACTACAATACGTAGATCCAAACGTTGTAAAACATATGCATAAAGGCATAAGAGTTATTGTGGAGCACGAACCACTACCTTAGAGTGGGGATACCACTTGTTACTGTGGGGCCTAGGGAGCGGCAATTGCGAGAATCCTCCAGAAAGGCTACCACGTAGGCATGAAATGTGAAACCGCTAGAGCGGTGTAGTAAAACTTGAGCATGTGTATATTGCCAAGGAGCATGGAACTATAGTGTGTAAAGAGGAACCTTGATAGCAGTACAAAGGAAACCGATAGAGTAATCGGATGAGTAGTGAACATTGTATGTGTACATATGAACTGCGGAGTAAGTAGTGCGCAAGTGCGCAGAGAGATTTAAAGAATAGTGTATATTGTTGAGCCAAGTGAATGGCAAGCCATAGTGTAAATGGCGAGTACACCTGGGCGAAAGCTAAAGTAGTAGCGGATGCCATGAAAATGAGAAAAGAACAAGGTAGGCAGTAAGCGACCATTGTAAGAGTATATTCGGTTAGTGATATGAAGCTGATAAGGAAATGTGGTAAAGAAGACATGATCATTCCTATCTCATGAGAGATTTACTGTCAAGGGTTTACGCTTCTGCACTCTGTATGACTGAGTGTTTTGGTATTGCACTTGTGCGGTAATGATCGAGTGAGAGAGCCAGGAATTGAGAAATGTCAACGAAGCCTGTTGGTGAGAATTAAAGAGATAACCGTGCGGCCGTTGGCCAAAGATGCACGAGGAACGTGAGCAGTAACCCACAGGCCCAGGATCGATGAATGGTAAATGCAGAGTAGTATGAATGAAGAACTCTGGTACAGAACCAAGAAACAAACATAATCCATGAGCCACTATTAAACGAGGAAGCACTACATGCTAAGTAGTAGCTTGACCTCAACCGACAACAAGTCGGGAAAAATAAGTGAATAATCACAAAGTATACAGTGTTATACGAAGTAGATTCCCAGAGAACTGGAGAGACAATCTTAAATTCATCGAATTCGCATACGGTAAGAGATACCAAGCGACGATTGAAATACATTGAGAATACCAAAGAGCGAATTAAGCTCTAGTTATCAGGTCACGCAGCAGAAGCTTGTGGACCGTGATTCAGGGTTAAGTATACCTATATCATAAACCCCTTGAAGCCTTAGAGGCTAGAACCGAACCCGGTTATGAGTTATTAACCGTACTGAGTTAAAACACTTCATAATACCCGAATTAGTGAACCAATGTTCAGTGATAACATATGGTTGGTTACGCGGGCGTAACCCCTTTTAAGGGGGGTAGGGCGAGAAACCGCTTAGAGTATGTTTTTCGTGTTGGTGCGTAAACTACTATGTGCATGGGCACAAAGAAAATAGTTTTGATGTTTGGACCTCATGTTACATAAACATGTGTACCCATTCATTTGTAAGTATAAGTATTGTGCATGAGAGATGCAAGTAACGAGTAAGTATTGTGCATGAGAGATGCAAGTAATGAGTATGTAATATTTATGAAAAGGGGAGTAGAGAGACTCCTAGGGAATGAGAATCCTTTAGTATTTGTCTATTGAGATTAGATATGAGATATGACGAGTATAAATCGGCATGAAACCGATGTGTAACCTAAGAGGGAGTGAGTTCCCTAGGTGATTTTATTTGAGAACGATTGATGGAGTGAGTTTCATCCTTTGGAGTTGTATGTGGTATGTTTTAAGTTGAGTAATAATTTGACTATGAGGCCACAAGTATGGAATGCCTAGGCAAGGTAAGTGAAACAAATAGAGAATAATGGATGACTTAAGTCCATGATAAAAATAAGTTAAAACAGAGTGTTTTATGAAGATGACTAGAAAGAGTAAAAGATAGAAAACGAAAATGTTTGACTATCTGATTGTTGAAACTGACGTGGGAGGTGGAACTTGGTCTGCTAGCGATCAAGGGAAACCGAACACAAATTGGGGTGGAAGGATAGTTCAACACTGATGCTGATCACATCAGGGTTGGATGATTCTTGAAGCTCCCTATAAGTGGTCACAAGTAATCACGCTAAGAAAAGATTACAGCTACCATAAATTTGATTTGGAGTTGTGTGATGTTTTAAAAAAATTTTCAAACAGATTTTGAAAAAAAAAAAAAGAATTTTCTTCAAGTATGAAGATGGAAATGAGAACTGGTTTTGAAACCGCTATCACCCGCCGATGGCTGTGGCCTTAAGTCTTGATGACCGGTAGAACGGTGGGCGTGTATTAGTTTTGAAACCATTGCACCGTACGTGCGGCGGTCCTAAGTGACCGGTTGGGGCGGTGACAGTGTGTGATTTTTTTCCAAAGGCAGCGGGACGGGGAGAGTACCCTGAGATGTTCCTGTTTTGAGTGAGTCAACCAGAGTGCCTGAGGATATGTATATGTGTAACGTTTTGATCAGAACCGAAGGGACGTGGGCCAGAGAGAGTTAAGTGCCCATTTGTCATGAAACGGCCGTGAACCAGAAAGAGTAAGTGTTCAACGTGACGGTACCTGAGGGATCAGTAATATAATACTCAACATGGATTCGAGGACTGTAGTGCTTTCTTGTCTTGGACCGATTCTATGGAGAGAGAACAAAAGTATTTTTGATTGCTATACATGTTGTGATATGTGTGAGGTATGTGTAGTATGAAATGAGACAGACTTGTGAAGTCTGTAAGGTTGTACAGTATTATAAACCTTGGCATAGTACGCCCATGAGAGTAACCATTTAGATTCACCAACTTTGAGGACAAAGTTCCTAAGGGGGGTAGATTTTAATACCCCGGATCTAAAATGGTGATTTAATTACTCTAATAAGATTATTAAGGGCCTAATTGTGCCTAGAGAGATTGGTAAAAAGAATAAAACCAAAAGAAAAGAGGAAATGCGTTAAACGCGAAAAAACGCTAAAGCGCATTAAATGAAACATAAGAGATATATAATCTCGTAAGGGTCCTCCGAGATGGATTCCTAAGGCTTAGTTAGGCCTAATTAGTATACGGGAATGATTCCCGAAGGAAACGGATCCAAATAAAGGATTAAAACGCTAACGGAGTTTTTAAGCACGTTTTTCGAGAAAACCCGAAAACGTGACTTTAAGTGGTCAAACGGACCCGTAAAAATTATAGTTGATTAAATAACTATAATTAAGTATTAATGGAAGCTTAATAACCATTAAAAAAAGAAAAATCCGAAAAACGGGCCCGGTTAGTGAATAGTGCTAAACCGGGTAAAATAACGAGCGTTTTCTGTCAGAATCCGAAAAAACGCTCCAGCTAATATTGTAGTGGGCCGGTTTTAATTGGTACTCATACATGCCTTTAAATAACAAGCTAGTTATTAGTCACAAAAGGACAAAAAATTAGTAAAGGGAGTGAATAGTTAAATGAGACATTAATACCCTCACTCCCCTTCTCTTCTATCTCTCACGATTAATTCTTTCCCACAGAGCCCTTCTTCTCCTCCTCTGTCAATCGACGATTCACAAGTGAGCACACAGCCCACCTTCTTCCTCCATTAACTCACTCATCTCTTCACCGAATCGCACAAAATTGCCACCGTTAGATTCGTATCGGCGAGGGCTACGTTTTCCACCCCTCAAAATCTTGTTTCCTCCACCTTCACTTCCATGGGTGTTGGAGCTTTTGAAGCTAGAAGAGCTTATTTTGACTCTCCATCATCTCCTTAATGCTCAAGGTAAGAATATAAGCAAAAGTTCATCATTTCTAGCTTGTTCTTGCAATTTGGAAAATTTCCCACGTTGAAAATTTTTCCCTTCAGTCGTTTCTTCATGTCTTGAGGAGTGGTGGAACTTCATCATTTTGATTGCCTAACTCTCCATTTGGATACATTGAGGTAATCTTTATGTTAAAACCCTAAAAACTAGCACTTGTAATACTAGTTTTTGTGAGGAAGAAATTGAATTAATAAGCTCAATATGTGGATATGGGGATATGATTGTAGATGGCAATCTAGACCCTTTGTGTGTAGTGAAAACAAGGAAAGAAAGAGAGAGCAAGAGAAGGAGAAAAGAAGAGAGGTGAAAACCGAAATAAATGAGGTAAAGAGCTTACCTTGTGTTAGTTTTATTTGGCTTGTGAAACTGATTTTAGAGTTGAATTAATGCTCTTGAATGGGTAGTAGTTACGATACTACAATGTGTAGTTGAATGAGATTGTTTTTAATGTGGTTTAAGTGTGCAAATAAACCTAGAAGCTAAGTTAGTGATATGTGTAAACAAGAGGGAATTTGGTGCATTGTAGTTGTGTGGTTTCAATAAACAGGATGAAGGAGTGTTTACGAGCTGATTTAAGTGTGGTGAATATGCTTAAGAAGTAGGCAAGTGCTGTCAAAATTTCCTTGGAGATTATGAACTTGGGTGTTTTTTTATAAGGATGAAACTAGGTGTTTAAGAGTTGCTAAGTGAGTGGTTATGTTTTGACAACCTAACTAGAAGAAGAGTGTGCTGAGAGCAAATAATGTCATGGGTGCTAGTTATGGCATCAGTAGGGAGGTTGAATGGCTCAAGAAGAAGCCAAAAATCTGTGCGATCAGATAGAAAACAAGTGGAAAACTAGCTTTGTAAGTGTAAGAGTTTAAGTAAAATTAGCTAGATTGGTGAGTGCATTTGGTGCTTGGTTTAAGGTGATTAAGAAGGGTAATTAGATGCTAAAACATGTGGATTTTAGTTGGTGAAGATAGGTTGATCAATGGGCTAAGGGATACCTGTAACAGAATTGGAAAATGTGAAATTGCAAAATCTGTAGCAGGGTCCGGGACCTAGTCCATGGACAAAGTCCCGGACCACCCCCTGTTTTCATACCGAGAATTCATCCCAGCACTTGGTCCGGGACTTGAGAGATGGGTAAGGTCCCGGACCACCCCATTAAATAGCCAAGAGTGCCTACCATGTTTGGTCCGGGACTTGAGTTTGGTACAAGGTCCCGGACCACTTGTTAATCAGCCGAGATTATACCTTGTAATGGTCCGGGACTTAGGGTGGGACCAAGTCCCGGACCACCCCCAGAAACCAACAGAGAGCATTTTTAAGGTAGGAAATGATGGGGGTTTAAATGTTAATGATGTTATAAGATGTTAAGACCTTGTTTGGTGACATGTAAAGGCCCTAGGAAGTGTAAGAAAGTGTTAAAGTGATTGAGAAGTGAGAACTCAAATTAACAAGAGTAAAACCGAGTTAACGGGATAACGGGGAAAGTACGGGAGTAACATTTAATTATGTTCCGTATGAGCTTAGTATTAACATAATGTTTGAAACATTATCAGAGAATCGTGCGTGACCCGAGCATGGTGAGATGACACGGTAAAAGTAAAAACCCGGTGAAAGGTATGATTTTCTCATACTCCGCGTGCTAACCGAGTTACGTTGATTTGTGTGTTTGTGTGCCGGCTTAATAAAGATTAAAGCATGAAAATAATCCCTTGTTTGATTATGTATGTCATGTTGTATGTTGAATGAGCTAACATACTTGTATGCCGGTGTGGTCTAACATAGTGTAAAGACCGACACATAGTGAGTAACGTTTGGCTAGAGACCCGTAGATCGGGTCGATGCTTATGATAACGAAATTGTGCAAACACACAAACTATCCGTTAAAGTATAACGATAACGCAAACATATGAACTCCCTAGAATGTGAGGAGAAGTACGGGTTGAGTAAATACCCGATAATGGTTAGAAAACCACATTGAAACAATCCACGAAACAAATGAGAGTGGAAAGATAAGTAGACCTCCTTCAAGAGGATTTAAGATAGTTCGAAGATGTGAACTAGTGAAGAAGGTAAAAGAGACCTGAGGGATTAGTAACTCCCTTGAGACATGGTCGACCTCCTATATGAGGATTTTACCTGATATATATAAATAACCGAAAGTATGAGTAAAGTAAATGTACGGGTAACTCTTAAAACCTAAGATTAACCAAACTTAAGTAATGTTCCCAAAGTCATTAGAAACATCGAGAGTGATGCTTCTAGACTAATATACATAATATTACTATAACTCCGAGAGAGGAGTGTATGGGAATGTGAGTAGTCCGAGAGTAGTCGGACCTAAGTAAAAGAGATAGGAACTAAGAGAGAGTTCCGTGAGCTAGTTGAACCTTCCCACCATGCTAGACCCAGAGTAGGGTCGAAACCGGGAAGTAAGACTACGCTAGAGAGCCATGAGTTTTGGCCTAAGTATGTATTAAGAGTAACAAGCGTGACGTAGGAGACCTGTAGCGTCTCGAGAATCTACAAGAGCTTGAGTATAAATAACCCAAGGTATGGGTGAGATAATGAGTATAAATAACCCAAGAGTATGGGTGAGATAATGAGAATAAGTAACCCGAGAGTGTGGGTGAGTATAGTACGAGTAGCCAAGAGAATGGGTATGTATATGAATAAGTAACCGAGAGAGCGGGTGTGAGGTAATGAATAGGTAAACAAGGCATAGTGAGGAAAAACCCTCAAGGCCTAAGAGTAACCAGATACAACTAACAACCTTGTTATGTTAATTAGGAATTGTGTTCCATGATTGGATGTAATTCCTTGAGCATTACATGTACTTATTGTATTGCTATGATGCATGTTGTTTGACTAATGAACTCCATGTATATCCGACTAAGTGGTCGGCGTACCCCGGTTAGCGCTCGGGGTATGCGAATTTCATATGCAGCGTTAAGCTGAGCCCCTAGGGGCGATGTTTTTATTTTACAGGTACACCGAAGATGTTACCGTTCGAGAGTAGGACGGGGTCGGTGGGTTACATGGGTAGTAGTTTAATTACTTATGTATTGAAGGAGGTGTAAGACCAAATATGTTGTCGGCATCCATTTATTGTAGACTCGGTATAGTAAAGAAATGAGTTGAGTATTGTACTTGTATTGTGCGTTCGGTTGTTCCAGTCCATCAGACCGTTACTGTATGTGAGATAGGCCTGGTTAGCCATATGGGTGGCTAACGGCGCTGTATCACCCTCTGTTGTATTTAGAGTTCCGCTGCGAGATTTATTGGTAATTGTGACGGTTTAAGAGGTAATGACGAGATTAGCAGTTGGGGTGTTACAACTGGTCTCACCATCGATTACGTATTGGGTATGCGATCGATTGATTGTCGTTTTTTTCTAACTTTGTTCATATACATGCATTTCGATTGCAAGTTCTAACCTCGTTTCTATCGAATCCTGAGAGTGTAATGGCAAATGTTCTAACCTTGTTCATATATTTGTGCCCAGATTCACAGTTAATTGCAACCTAGTTCGTGGGCTGATTTCTACACTACTTGCCCACTTCGGTGCTTAGTAACGGTAATTTGCAAAGCAAACTGTAAACTGTTGTATTTATTTATTATTAGCATTTAGTATTACAATTAATAAATAATAGTGTAGTTTTAAAAATGTTACTACTTAAAACTGCCACAGGAAAGAAAGTAAGTTCAAGTATATTATCGATTCCTGAAAATAGCTCATTTTCAACTGCTCAATCTGCTATGCCAGATGCTCTCTGTTTGATTCACAATCTGTGACAGGAATCAACAATGCTATTGTTATAACCACCAGAAATAATAAGATGAGTTTCGGTATTTAATGGTTCTAGAATGACAAGTTTCAGTCCTTCAATCTGAAGTACTGCAGAGAAGGTCATAAATAAACTTCATAATAGTAGAATAAGATAAGTTTATGTATGTTACTAGTTCTAGATGGTGCGTGCAAATTTGACTTTGATAAAACTAATTTGGAGACATTAGAAATATAGGGGAGATGCTGTCGATTTTTTTCCGCGGTTTAGCTAGCATTTAACCTTGATTTTTTGATGAATTCTAATGTTGTCGTTTTTCATTTATGCATCAGGACTACGACTTTATTTTGGCTTCCGACCTCAACCGTCTTAGCATCGGCTAATCGTCTACCAGAGGTAAGATTTACATATATACATATAATATTTGACAAACTACCAAACATAGTTATCCGCCCAAGATATACCTAATAGAGGTATATCTTCGGCAGTCCCTGTCGGGACTGTCCATGATGTTAAATCTCACACCTAGGGTGTGAATGTGTTTTTAATTGTACTTTATTGATTATTTAAGCAGTATCTCTTTATTGTTCTTCGAATGCATATATATTGATTAATATCATAATATCATGCATTTGAAGAACTGTAGGGAGATGCTGCCGAAATTTTCAATAAATTACATATTAAAAACACGTTCACCGGTGGGATTTAATACTCATGGATGGATTTAGGTTGATAAGATACAAAAGTGTAAAGACTCTGCCACGGGTGACGGTATGAAATGGCTGCCTTCATATAAATAGCTAGAAGGAGATGGAACGTTCGTGGATTTACAGCGGAAATTTGGACGACAAGTTTTTAGAAGGAGTTGATAAGTTATGCACGGTGTTGGCGAACAATCTGAAACCTACAGACAAGGGATACATATTTTGTCCGTGCATCGACTGCCAAAACAATCTGAGATATCACGGCGTTGAAACAATTAAGGAACATCTGATTCGCCGCGGTTTTACAGAAGATTTCCAAGACATAATCCGATGGCATGGTCAGAGTGCGTTCGATGTTATTAAGCCTGACGAAGGGGATAATGGTCAGGCAAAACAAGAAACAGAACTTGGAGATGATACAGTGGTGGTGATCTAGAAGACGTTACAGCGAACGTTGAGCCAGATTTCTGGGATGATGACATTGAGACTATGCTCGAAGATGTGGAACGACATTCACTCTAACACGCCAGACAAGCATGAAAATTTGTTGGATTCATCCAAAACACCGTTGTACCCCGGGTGTGACCCTACAAAGTTAAGCAAGTTGAGTGTCGTCCTCAAGCTATTCAACTTGAAAGCGAAACATGGCTGGAGCGACGTAAGTTTCACTGACCTCCTGGAACTATTGAAATACGTTCTTCCGGTGGACAACGTTTTACCAACGACTACGTACTCAGCCAAAAAAATGATGTGCCCAATGGGTATGGGGTACCAGAAAATTCATGCTTGTCCAAATGGTTGCATGCTGTTTTGGAAATCGGATGAATTTGCTGAAAGCTGTTCAGCATGTGGAGCGTCACGGTATAAGAAACAACAAACTCACATCAGCGGTAGTAAGAAAGGTTCACCAGCTAAGGTACTGTGGTACCTGCCCATCATTCCAAGGTTCAGACGTTTGTTCTCCATTGAGAAAGACGCAGAGAATCTTCGGTGGCATTCAGTTCACAGGAAAAAGGATGGCAGATTGAGACATCCCGCTGATGTACCACAGTGGAGAAACATAGACGTAAAATTTCCTGAGTTTGGTAACGAACCGAGAAACCTAAGGCTAGGCTTGTGCACGGATGGGATGAACCCTTACGGTACTTTGAGTAGCATACACAGTACCTGGCCTGTGCTTTTGGTTATTTACAATCTACCGCCGTGGTTATGCATGAAACCAAGACATATCTTGTTGTCTTTGTTAATATCTGGTCCAAAGCAACGGGCAACAAAATTGACGTATTCCTACAACCTTTGATAGAGGATCTACAACTCTTGTGGAATGAAGGGGCTACGGTTTACGACTCATTCAGTAAAGAGGACTTCAATTTGCGTGCTATGTTGTACTGCACAATCAATGATTTCCCCGCCTATGGTAATCTTTCAGGCTATTCAATCAAGGGGGCGTTGGCGTTGTGTCCGATTTGTGTGAAAACACTTGTAGCATTCGCTTGAAACATAGTGGGAAAACCGTGTATATGGGCCACCGAAAAATGCTTCCAAAAGGACATAAGTATCGAAAGATGGCGAAAGAGTTCGATGGGAAAACTGATCACAGCATGGCGCGCCAGCCTTTGACAGGTACAGAGATTTACAAAAAGTTGGATAATATTGTGAACAACTTCGGGCCGCCAACCAAAAGTGGTGAAAAAAGTGTCTGGAAAAAGAAATCAATATTTTGGGAACTACAGTACTGGCAGCATCTGGAGGTTAGACATTGTATCGATGGGATGCATGTCGAGAAGAACGTGGGTGAAAGTATCACTAGCACTCTTTTGAACATAAAAGGAAAGACAAAGGATCATTTGAAAGGAAGAAAAGATTTAATTGAGTTGGGCATACGCACAGAGCTTGGCCCGTAAGAACGTGGAAACGCACATTCTTGCCTCCTGCCTGTCACACTCTGTCTAAAGAAGAGAAACATAGTCTATGCAGTACCCTTTACAACATCAAGGTGCCATCAGGTTACTCCTCAAACATAAGAAACCTAGTGTCCATGACAGATTTCAAATTAGTAGGAATGAAATCTCACGATTATCATGTCCTACTTCAAGAATTTTTGCCAATTGCACTACGTGGGATCTTGCCGGATGCTGTCAGACACACAATCACAAACGTCAGTGTCTTCCTCAAATCCATTTCGTCTAAGGTTCTTGATGTGGGACACTCTGTCTAAATTACAAAAGGATCTTATTGTGACAATGTGCCAGCTGGAGATGTATTTTCCTCCATCGTTCTTCGACATAATGATACATCTCCTCGTGCATCTTGTAAGAGAGATTCTGATGTGTGGTCCTTTGTACCTTCGCTATATGTATCCGTTCAAAAGGTACATGGGTGTCCTGAAGAAGAAAATAGAAGAACCGTCATCACCCAGAGGGTAGTATTATAGAGGGCACTATCACAGAGGAAGTTGTAGACTTCTGCACCAATTACCTAGAAGGTGTCGATACCATTGGACTTCCACGTTCTAGACACGAGGGCAGATTGAAGGGTGTTGGCACGGTTGGAAGGAAACTGAAAAGAATTGACATAGACACTCTTAACAAAGCTCATTTAGTTGTGCTAAGTCATCTTGAAGATGTTGAACCATACTTTGATGAACACTTGTGTGTTTTAAGAGCACAATATCAAACATGAGTGACGTTAGACTACAAAATGAGCAGAATAGGACATTTGTCCGATGGTTCAAAGAGAGAGTGTTGTCCGATCAGTCCACGAATGTGCCTGAACTGATTAAAGTAGTTGCATTTGGACCAAATCTGGATGTAATTTCTTATTAGGGGTACGATATCAACGGATTCACCTTTTTCACAGAACGTCAGGATCAGAAGTCAACGAATCAAAACAGTGGTGTAGAGCTTGAAGCTTATCAAAACTTATATGACACGGTGTCGTGGGTCATAGTCCTGTCTCAGTACAACAATCATATTTCGGTGTTATACAAGACATCTGGGTATTGGACTACAACAGCTACGAAATGTGTGTTTCCGCTGTAACTGGGTTAACAACAATCATGGCTACCGTGAGGAGGAGCATGGTATGAAACTGGTTGATCTGTCTACAGCTACTCCCACGGTTGAGCCATTCGTTGTTGGGACGAAGGTTAAGCAGATATTTTATGTAACTGATCCCTGTAATCCTAGATGGTCTGTTGTGCTTAAAGGGAGAAGAGGAATAGTTGGTGTGGATGGTGTGGTTGATGAGGATGAGTATGATGCAGAAGATGAACCTCCAACTGTTCCTATTTCATTGGAAGAGGCTAGGTCACAGGTCATCGTGAGTATATTATACGATCAGACCATAACGGGGAATGTGGGTTGAGAGATAATGGTATATGTAAGTTATTACTATAAAAAATTTATATGAAATTAACACTCTTTTATTTATTGCTTGTTATGACCATTATGAAATGCTTAATTTAATTCAAATTGTATTTCAATCCTTGCAGGCATGGCTGATCAGGACATGGCTGATGAAGAGTTCGATTTATTTTGTCGTGGGGAGGAGGAAAATGAGCAGCAAATGGTGCCGGTCTCATCTACATCTGCCGCTGCTGTTGTTGCCCCATCCACATCTGCCGCTGCTGGTTGGCCCTTCCATGAGTGCACCTTCTACGAGTGCTACTCAGAGACCCAGAGGTAGAGGTCCGACCCGTGGGTTGAAACTGCAGAAACCGGATCAGATTAGTTCTGTGGGACCAGTATGGGAGGTATGGTGGGGGCAGCAGGTCAGAGTTCGCTAGTATGCTAGGGACTCTGGCCAGATCACATTGCTGCATCAACCACACATGGAAACAAGTCCCGGAAGAAGTAAAGGAGACCATCTGGAAGAAGGTGCAAGAACGGTACAAGATCCCAGAAGAAGTGAAGAAGACCGTTCTTTCTTTGGTGGCCGGCAAAGCTAAATCATTCCGCCACTACTTGGTTGAGCATTGGATCAACAGGGTGCCCCCACATGAGCCTCCGCCGTATTGTGTACAATGGCATGATCACTGAAGAGGAGTGGAAGGTTCGTTGAGCGGGCACGCCACCCCCCGTTCAGGGTATGTTTGTGAGTACTCTTTTCTTAATTAATGCTCATAATGCTTTATCCCTAATTTTCTAATTAATTTCCTGTTGTACTTTCTTAACAGCAAGTACAAGAACAAGCACGGCAAAACCGTGAAGCTAATCTCTACCCCCACACCATGGGACGAAGGGGATATGTGGGCAGCCTCGAGGGATGGAAAGAAGCTGGTTTGCTGACACGGAGGAACGAGGATGGAAGTGAATGCCCGATCGAGGATGTCTCTGAGGCGAGGAGGGTGCAGATGTACATTCTGGGACGCCAGAAAACGACCAGCGAAGGTCAGAGGATATTTCCTAATGCTGCGATGAACAACTGGCTAACCAAATTGTAAGTATTTGAAAGTAGCTGTTAAATAATTTACTTATATACTCAAGTGTTTGTTGATCTTAAATCTCGTCATTAACTTCTTTGAAAATTGGACAGTACGAAGCGGCACAGAGAGGAGAAGTAGACTTACACGCTCCTCCTTCTCAAGACGACGCGCTGAATCAAATGCTTGGGAAGAAGGATCACGGGGCGTGTTAGAGGATTTGGAGGAGAAGTACGTCAGAAGAACGTATTCCCGCCATCTGCTAGGAAGGGTCAGATGAGTGCTGCTGAAGTCGAGGCGATGGTAGAGCGTAAGTTCGCTGCTGAGCGCCAAGCTAATGACGAGAAAACAGGCTGCTGAGCACCGGGCTATCGAGGAGAGGCTGCAGGAAGCGTTGAATGCGATTTCACATGCGACTACTCAGCAGCAGCAGCTAGATCCTCCTCGACTGTCTTTCCTCGTCTAGTTGTGCTCCGACCGCTGACCCGTACCCGTTTGCCAACATCCAGGTTAACTTTGTTTAACTATTTTTCTCCTAAAATAAAGTTATTTAAATAGTTAGATTGGACTCACTTATTTATTTCACGTATTATCTCTATTTATTAAAGGAGCAAAAAAAATGTCGTCTCCAAATACCATTAGATGGGCACCCTGTAGATGCGGCCTACGGGACGGTGTTGCCATCAGGTCCACTCACGCTCATCAGTTTCGTACGTCTACCCCCATTCTACGCGCGTGTGACCTTGGACCTGATAGTTGATGGATTTGAGCATGCATACCTTCCGATGGCGTTTGACAACAAATGCACGCTGATCGAAGCGAAGGGAGACATATTGCCCTGGCCAGCATGTTATATTGTTGTCACCGATGAGGTAAGACTGTTTGACAACCATTTAGTATCTAATAAAATGCATTATTTAGCATTAAGTGTCTAATCTAATCTATTATAGATCCCTGAGCTTCCTCGCCGCGTAACCCGGCCCAGACTAGAAGAGACCAGCGCGCCGGCGAATCCTGAGATCCCTGAGCTTCCTCGCCGCGTATCCCGGCCCAGAGAAGAAAGAGATCTGCGCGCCGGCGAATCCTGTCAGAAGTACAAGGGTATGTTCTAGATAAATGTTAATGTTACTATAATAATCAATTAGTAATTATCTTTACATTTATGCTTTACTGTTTGTGTGTGAAGGGTAAGAATCCAGGTTACGGGGTGCGAAAGGTAAGAATCCAGCGCCCGTCCGGGGTCGCACCAGGACTTCCGAGGCGCCTAAAAATAAGCTCGCACTGCCACAAAAACTTGTTAATGTTTTGGGGGCCAAGCAGATGAATCTCTACGACAAGATCATGTTGAAGTCATCTCAAACTAACAACTTCATGATGACGCTTCAAAGTCAATGTTTCACTACGAAGAAGATATGATGACGGCAATCAACTTTGAGGACATCAGAGAGATGATGTGGGGAGATTATCTGAACATTAACATTATTCAAGCTTATCTAAAGTAAGTGTTCTTTCCTCATACTGTAAAAACATATAGAATAAGTATCTATGAAGTTTCATTGGCTAACTTTTAATAGTACATGTGATATAATAGATGTCTGCTTGAGAGATGTGCTGAGAAGGACATGACCTCCATTACTGCGGTGTGCCCGGAGCGTTTATCATACGACTCAGTCACTAGGGACCCGGGGAGGTTTTGTGAATACATGATTCATTGCTTCAATGTTGTTGATCAACAGAATAAATTATTCATTCTAATGCCGTATCACCAAACGTGAGTTCTAATATAAAATTACATACTAATTAGCTAACTTTTTTACCTTCATTTCTCATTTCATTTTGTATTTGACATTGTAGCCACCACTGGGCTTTGTTTATATTCTGCGCTGCCACCGCTACTTTGCTCGTTCTAGATCCACTAGGGCAGTGGACAGAATTCAACACTGAAGACTTAATCAAAGAGTAAGTTTTTATTACTATTTAATTGTTTGTAAGTTTTTTGAACCAAAATTAATGTACTTGTTCATTTGCTAAACACTTTTGTTAATATATGTAACAGTTGTTACAAAAAAACCCCTCAGGGAGAGTTTGGTGATTTGACCGTCGATTACATCAAGGTTGGTAATTCATGTATTTCATTCGTGCTGCTATTATCTTTGTACAATTGTTTTACATTTGTGAATTTTGGTGATTTAGTGCCCTACCCAAAAGGATTCTAAGAGTTGCGGGTACTACGTGATGCGGTATATGTACGAGTTCTGCGGGTACTCCCAAGTTTTAAGAATGATAAAGACAAGGTAATACGAACGCTGTCTTGTATTTAATTCTTTCGGCAGATTTTTTGTGTCTTTATCTTAATCTCATTATGTGTCCATTCCTTTTCTTGTTGCAGATTAAAGAGCATTATGCCAGATTCAAGACTTATGCTCCTGCCGACTTGTTGCATGTCAGAGAGAGCATGGCAGCCATGTTTATGAGAATGGAGTGGTAGACTAGCTAGCTCTGATGCTGCTATCATGGATTTTGTTTTTTACAGTTTTCTGCACCGTTTTTGTACTGTTTTACGCTTCTGTTTTATGCTATTTCTTGCTGGGAGTCATCCTAGCTGTATCTACATGTATAGGTACTCTGACTTTACTCTGTACCTTGTAGCCCTCTGATTCTGTTAGTTGATGCTGTTGTAACAGATTATATTTTTGTAATGAATGCTAGCTGCTGTAACAGATTCTAGCTGTTGTATTGATATTTCTGTTGCAATTGTGCGCAGAGAATGAATTTACAATTGTTATCTCTGTTGCAATGTGTAACAGATTGAATATGCAATTGAATATGTTACAGATTTTCGATCTGGTGCTTTATTAGATGTTATCTCTGTTGCAATTGTGCGCAGAGAATGAATTTGTGTTGTTGGTATTTGATTTAGGTGGTTCAATTGTGCAGTTTCTGCCCTCTGTTGCTTATCTGTTACAATTCTGTCTCTGTTGCAATTGTGTAGATTTGTAAAAAAAAATAATAAAAAAAAAACACTTTAGATGACGGTTATTGCGAAAACCGTCATCTAAAGTATCGACTTTACATTACGGTTTTACCAATAACCGTAATGTAAAGTCAATGACACGCAGGCCTGAAAAAGGGCCTTTAATTACGGTTTAAACCGTAATTAAAGACGTCGCCATCTTTATTGACGCCCGCGTAGATTACGGTCCAGAACCGTAATTATACACGGTTCTGGACCGTAATTAAAGGGTTCCGTTCCACCAGTGAATGTTGTAGATACATTTTATTATATCTTAATTGAGCCACTAAACTCAATTATCTCATCTTAATTCAGAATGACTTTAAATTACAAACC
The DNA here is from genome assembly GCA_023374045.1 of Limonium bicolor. Taxonomy (NCBI): domain Eukaryota; kingdom Viridiplantae; phylum Streptophyta; class Magnoliopsida; order Caryophyllales; family Plumbaginaceae; genus Limonium; species Limonium bicolor. Next base: position 250,266,166 of record CM041778.1, on the reverse strand, counting down.
ATCTAATAAACTTGTCATAAGATGTTAAATTGCTTCTCATCCTGAATAACTATACTATAGTTAACTTAAATTTAACGAATTAATCTTACATTTAGTATTCACAAGGTATATTATATGTTTATTATTACCTATACAATAAGGTGTTTAGTATAACCTTTTATGCATCCTTACCTACATTTAATTTCCTAAATGTTTTATTTTACACCCATTCCTCTATAGACTAGTATAATCCATTTGTACTAAACTTCATTAAATTAAGTCTTAAGTACGTTTTAAATTGTTTACAAAACCTAAAGTTTCAAAGGAATAACCTAATAATTAATTTCCTTTATTGTATTTAGGATGAACAATATATCTACATAGAGTAGAATTTATCAAAGAATTAAATTCTGGTTCATAAGTGAAATTGTTAATTATTTAATAAGATAATCTATTATGAAAATTCTCATATTTTATATTCAAATAACCTATCATTACTTCCCATTACCGTAAAGTATATCAATATAATATCTTATGCAACTTAGTTTTATCTAATAAAAGGTTCAAAGGTTTTAAGTATCAAATTCCTATTTATAAATCTTCCTATAAATTCTCACTACTAAATACCTCACTTAATTGTAACCTCACATCCTGAATATTGGTAACAAATGTATTTTATATGGCTTATCTAATTCTAAGAACCTTAAGGATAATTATTTAGATAAATTTCCAAATCATCGTTTTAATATAGATTATATCATAATCCTTTTAAATGATCATCTTAAAACATTAAGTTAAATTTCAATACCATAAATGTTAAGAAATGATTAAATTTAGACTTACTAATCCACCTCACATTTAGATGTAAAAGTATTTTACTTATTTTATTATGGTTTATATATCAAGAATATTAGATGTAAACGTATTACATTTGTTTATCATTAATTATAGATAAGATCTATTTGTGCAACATTTTATGTAAACTAATCAAAATTTTTCCTAAGTTTTAACTTATTAATTACTAAATCCCAATTTTAGATTTACATTCTGATCATTGACAAATAATACTATACATGTATTTTAATATGGTTTATATATATAAACCTTGGAAATTCAAAGGTAACTCTTTAAGCCTAATACATAACTATAATTTAATACCACCTCATATAATATTCTTCCATTAGTATTATGTAGAGGTTTAGTTTAACTTATTAATTCCTTCGTATTATATTTCCTATAAGGTATCTAATTTATTATGTTTAATGTGTATATATTTATATATACTAGGATTTGTTCAAAACATTATTTATGTAGTTTTATTGTATTTACTTGGTTTAATAACTTTTAGGCATAACTACAACCGATATACGGTTTATAAAATAAAGTGTTCCCTTTATCTATTTAATACATATATACGTATACCTGTATTAGAATTTAATTAAGACATCCCCTAAAACCCTTTATATTTAAACTATCTTATTACTACAACCTTTAACTGTATTCCAAGTATGTTTCATAAAGTATTTCTTTTACTATATCTTAGGATTCTAGCTCTTATAATATTTAGTTATTATAAGTGTTAATCTATTAGTTTCCTTGCTTTACTCCAAGTTACTACTTTATTCCATTTTTATATGTGTGAAAATATATATATTCCTTAGTTTAATTAAAAATATTAAACTCCCATATAGTACAATAATAAAACGTAAAAATAATTAAATTCCTAGATTTACATAAGTTTCTACTTAAATAAGTATATATACATATATGTAAATAATTCCACTTCTCTTAATAGCTAATACCAAAACATTTATAAACTTACTGTTATAAAATGTTATTTTGTTCCCAATTTTCCCCAGCTTAAAAGTTCATTAACAAACCATACTTTAATTTTTGGTTACATTAAAAACTATATATTATAAGTTATTCTTATGAAAACTCATAAACACAATTTTTAAAACCATTTACCATTGCCCAAAAATTCCCAAATTTAATATACAGTAACTATAACATTTTAGACATATTATAAAATTTTTATTTCATAAAAATATCTTTAACTTAGCCAAATAATTCCAGAAAACCCGTAACTTGCAAAATCATAACTTATGTTTAAAAACTCCAAAACCATAATAATTTACATCAAAATAAACTAGATTTAATAAGGAATCTATGGTTAAAATTTCAGTCAAAACACATTCGGGAATCTCGGCCGGCTGAGATCTTATAACTACGATCGGACGGCTGAGAAGCCGCGAGTTCATCAGCGAAAGAACATTCAATCCCGAGTACTAAATCTTCAATATCTCCTAATCTACAGAACGAAATTGTGTGATTCTTGTTTCTATGGTTTCGAAATCGAATTCGGTTCTAATGATGCTAATTTCTCTAGCTAATATGCAAGATTCAACGGGTTTCGATTTCAGTTCGAAGTTAGGGTTCATAATTCGATTTGAATACTTATCTGACAAATTCCTCCTAATCTAACACGTAATTGATTTAATTGAGACATGGGTTAGGCCAGTAACATGATTACGAATGACAATAACGGAGCAATTTGATCGGAAACTCACCGGAGTTGCAAAAACGGAGGGATTCGATTTCGGAAATCTGGAAAAATTCGAACTTCGAGCAGTTCACAAGGCCGACTTTGAGGATCTATAACTTGCAGTACAAATCGAGTTAGGCTATGTGTAAGGACTCAATCGAAAGAGTAAACTTAGATCTACGTATTGATAACAAGAACTAATCCTAACTCGCAACACACAGAAAGAAATTAAAGTCACAAGTCACGAGTTTATACCTTACAGTTTCGGTATGATTTTATGAGCTGGTGAAACCGAAACTCTAGAACCTGGTTCTTCCAAACGGTTGGGATTGGCTTAGGTCATCAACATGAAAGTTTAGAGGTTTTAGAGCTCTTCAAATCGAGCTAAAGAACAAGAATTTTGGCTGAGAAACGAAGAAGTTATGGCTAGTCGAAGTTACCTGATTCGAAGGAAAAACTGGAAACTACAGTTACGGTTTTGTAGGGTAGCTACTTTGATTCGATTTTCCGGTGATTTAGGATGAGTTAGGGTAGTGTGAGTTATGGTTGTTTTAGAGGAAATGTAGGAGAAGGCAACAAAGAAGACGGCACTCAAAAATTCCATAAGATGAGAAAGTTATGAAGGTCACAAGATAGGGCAAAACCGGTTTCTGTTACGAGATTATAGGAGATAAAATTCGTCTAAGTGCTGGGGTGCGAATCCCGAGGCGCGCGCTGACTCAGCAGACATGCACGTCAGCCCTTTTTCCAAATTTTGGCTCTAAAACTTCATTTGATCATAACTTTAGCTAGGATGATCCGTTTTTGACGTTCTTTTTATCGATCTTCATGGTTTTCCATAACCTATTTATTGGTATAGGTTTCATGGCCTGGTTTGACCATTCTCATAAAGTCAACCCTAGCAAGGCTAAAAGGCTGTAGGGTTTCTAGATTTTATATTGACTTTTATGTTTCAGAACAATGTTCCAAACACTTCCTAAAATCTTTATAATATAATTGGAGTGTTTATAAATTTTCCCAAGATTTATTGACTTATAAATATTATATTAAATTCATAATACTATATAATATATCTAATAATTAAATATTTAATTGTATTCTTTAGAGTTAAATAGGAGGAATCCCCTAAAAATAATTCCCATAATTCCATATAATATTAATACTCATAATTCCATACAATAATTTAATATTCATTATTCCTTATACTAATTTAACATTCATGATTCCATATAATAATTTAATACTTAATAGTATTATTAAAGGTTTAATAAAAGAAATCCCTAAATTAATTTAAATTAATTTAGGGGTATTTCAGTATATCCCCCTTAAAGAAACTTCGCCTCGAAGTTTAAAAATCAACTAATAGGCACTCACACCGCTTCGGGTGTGCTGAGACAATAATAATTCCAATGAAATTCCATACCAATCCATCCTTTATTTCCATCCATTTCCATAACAACATTCCACTCGAGATTACTCAAAATCAAAACGAACCAAGATATGCCAAGACATAGCATGATGAAAATCAACAGTCCCATACTGTGTCATAATGTAAAAACAAGCACATACAAACACCCTCTCGTTGCTAATAAGCAACATGGCATAATCTCGATAAGGGTCGAAGAGAAGAAGAGTATGCCAGTATATCCCCCTTAAAAGAGCTAAGGTACGCCCTCGTACCGCTACTAACGACACATTCAAAGAATTCAACACCTTAGTTAACCAGCTTTGTTGTAAATTTTATTGCACCGTTGATTTTATCTGAGATCGATATATATATATATATCTGTATCTCTTGATTGTTTTGTATTTGTATTTTCTTAACTGTTATAAAATTTTATCTTATGATTATTATCCATTCATTATGACCATTATAAGTTCATTTTATCATATCAATTATATTAACAAGCTACAACTCAGGTGTAACACACTTGAGTAGTTTAAATAATATTTCAGATCATTTAATAATCCTAGATAATCTTTCAAAATTATCTACAAGGGTTGATTAGCCAACCATATGTTAAAACTCTATAAAATAAATATTTTCTGTGACTTTTCAAGTTTCAATTGTTTTTATAATTAACTATAGTATTCTAGACGAACCATTAGGTATTTACTTCATAAAATTTACTTATTATATATTTACATAATTTCACACAAGGCAGAGTTTTAGGAAGTTCTTATTAATTATAATGTAGCTCCAAAAATCTGATTCCTTTATCTTAAAATTTATATATTTTTTAAGGTAGGGACTCTATATAAAATTTTAAGTCAAATGAACTAGTGTAATGAAAACTCACTCACTCTTGGTAATTATTTTTCTTAAGGTTTGTTCCATGTAAGTATTCTTCTGATTATTAATCTTAGTACTCCCTTTAGACAATTAGTGGCTTTTGTAAATATCACTCTTTAAACTTCTAAATAAACATGAGGATTTCCAAATCTTTAAGTAACTCTCAATTTTTCACTAGACGCTCAATACTCCAAGTATTTAAGGCTCAATAATATTTAGTTTATTATTACTCATGTGTTTTCACTCCATAGGTAAGTATTTTTCACCAAGGATTTACTCGGTAAACTCTTTACATGTATGAATTTAGTACTGGATCTTAATATATAAGTTTTGAGTTGTTCATTGTGGCTAGTAATGAAATATGCCTAGCTCAAGATTTCATGATGGTAACGTCTTACCACCACTTCCCCTTAAGTTCAACACAATCCATCACCTGCGTAGAAGATTATATACGGTTAGATGACAAGGCTTGCCTAGCCCCTAAACTTCTTGAAGTGGGTGTGCACCCCCACTACTTTCAGCCTAGGAGTTCGCCGCACCAGGCACTTCCCGTAGGGTGTTAGGTTTAGGTGTTTTCTTTCTAAAGTTAGCATAGAGTTTTAGTGTGGTTTATGGGTTCGGGTGTATGCTACTAGTGTTTGTTAACTTAATAATTTTCTAGACTTAAGATTTATCCAAACATTACCTTTAGGCAACAATTTGTACCAAGTAATTCTTGAGATTTATTTTCAAACTTTAAAGGAGTTGAAGTACTTTCACATAATATCAATACTAATTTAGTTATTTAAAGTTCTATTTGTATACTGTTTTCAACCAAAAGTATTCTTTAAAATTTCTAGAAGCATGTGTACTTGCTCTTAAGGAATTGTATTCCTAGCCATGTATTCTCCATAAGTATGCTTTTCAAAATAGCTTAATATATGATTTATCCCAACCAAAATCTTAACATACTCAATAGATGATACTCCAACCTATATTTCTACTGTAGTTTAATGTTCGAACAGAACAATAGCACATCATTCTCTACAGACATTCATAAAAAGAAAGTGTATAAAGAAATCATTCACTAATCTAAGAAGGGTTAGAAGTCATGCCTGACTGGAATCCTCACTTCCCAATTCTACCCCAATTCCCCAGTTTTAAGTGCACCTATATTCTAAGTATTTCACTCGGCTTGTTTTCTCGGGTTCAGAGCGCAACTACGCTCTGATACCACTTTCTGTAACGCCCCTATTTACAATAAATGCAGCGGAATATAAAATCTCTACTGGCGTTTACAGACCATCGGGTTCCAAACACCCGGCACCAAACCTCACCAATTACAACTTATAAAATTATAAAAGCTACGGTCTGAACTCGAGAAAATAACATAACATAACTACTAGTAAAATAGAGTAACTCTCCACA